>LPNX010348224.1:265964-277990 GCA_001517045.1 Pseudotsuga menziesii
ATGCAGTATCAGTGGAAATGTTTGGACCATGTCTCACTCTCTCCATTGCCAACCTGGCCTTTTCTCTTACCTCATTTTCCTTTTCAATGGGCATATTCCTTCTAGTTTTTTCTTGCTCTGTTACGTGATTTGCCCATATCCAAAAGTTTCTTTATAAAAACTATGAGGTCTAACCCTGCATAAGAAGCAACAAATAAGGTATTAGTTCCATTATACATGATACATGACGCGTTCCTACATAAATAACTAAATTACAGATATGTTAGTATGCTAATTATTGGCATTGATACATAATCGTTGATTAAAGGTTTCTCTTTATGTTTGGACCAAATTTTCATTTCTATACTCTATTTGAGTCAAGTAAAGATAGTCAAGTTTGCAGGTATTACAACTATAGGATTTTGACTTCCTTTGTGTTCAAAAAGCATTGGAAGTCAAAAGAAGATGAGTGAAATGAGGAGGTTGCAAATCCCTCGAAAAAATGAGAAATCATTGAGGTAGAGGCATCCTTGTCAAGCTCAAAGGCATGTTATGATAAATCTAGCATGAAGAGGAGAGCATGGAAAAGTTGGTGAACTGTTCAACATGGACCCTCTCCCATGATTGCTTCCAAGGTTTTTATACAAATTGAAGAGTCTCAATAGAGAACCTCATCTATGCCATCTTTGTGGGAAATCGAAATATATTCATGTGCAAATGGTTATTGGTCTACATTGCATACTTCATCTTGTATAGAGAATATGGACAACTTGGTGAACTATTCAATATGGACCCTCTCCCATGATTACTTCAAATGTTTTTTTTTTAATTGAAGAGTCTCAAGATATAACTTCATCTATGCCATCATTGTGTAAAATCAAAATATATTCATGTGCAAATGTAAATTAGTTAACATGGCATACTTCATCTTGTATGGAGAATATGAGACGTGTTTAGATGTGAAGTTGGGATTTATTCTTGTGAAATTAAATGTTTTCTATGAAAGGGATATTGTTGTAGGCATATCATAAAACACAAATCCATGAAATGATCTGAAAACTTGTGAATTAAAACAATTATTTACAATTCACCATACCTATTCAAAATTATCTCTTCTTCCAATGAAAACTTGTAGTGTGAACCTTTCCACTAACTTGCAGGGCCACTGAATATGTTCGATAGATTCCAACAGTGAGCTTCCATCCAATATATCAAAGAGTGGTGATGGATTGTGAGAAAAATTGCACAGGTGAGGAGCACAAAACACGCGAACAACAAAAGAAAACCCGTGAAAATAGGTAGCAATCCCGGGAATTCAGAACTCTATTTTTTTACCTACTAACAGGTGCGCGCACGCGCCTTTAAGTATGCATGTATAAGACCGCACGCAAACTTGAATGCGCGTGTGCCCCTATCTAACATTTAGAGCATTTACTCACTAACGTTTATTTCATTTAATGACTAACGTTCTTCAACAATGACTTCATATTCATGATTATTTCGATTATTTTTACAATATAGTCTAAAACCTATCATCATCATCACTACTACAATATAGTATAAACCTATCATCATCATCGTCATCCTCATCCTCATCACCATCATTGTTCATCATCATTGTCACCGTCATCATCATCATCATCATCATCCTCATCATCATAGTCATCATCCTCATCACCATCATTGTCATTATCCTCATCATCATCACCACCAACATTTTTCATCATCATCATCACCATCATCCTCCTCCTCCTCCTCATCATCCTCATCACCAACATTGTTCGTCATCATCATCCTCATCATCATCATCATCCTCATCACCACCATCATTGTTCACCATCATCATCGTCGTCGTCACCATTATCATCATCATCATCATCATAGTCATCATCCTCATCATCATCATTGTCATCATCCTCCTACTCATCATCATCATTATATTCCAAATGCTTGGAAATAAAATCAAAGAAACGTTTCAACTAAACCTATCATCAGCATCATCATTGTTCCTCATCGTCGTCGTCGTCGTCATCATCCTCGTCCTCATCCTCATCATCATCATCATCATGACCATCATTGTTCGTCATCATCATCCTCATCCTAATCCTCATCATCATAGTCATCATCCCCTTCATCGTCATTGAAATCATCCTTATCATCATCATCACAATCATCATTATCATCATCATCATTGTTCCTCATCATCGTCATCATCATTGTTCATCATCACCATCATCATCACCATCATTATTCATTTTCATAATCATCTTCATAGTAATCATCATCCTCCTCCTCATCATCATCTTCGTCATCAACATCATCATCCTCATCATCGCAATCATCATCATCATCATCATAATCACTGTCATCATAGTAATAGTCATCGTGATCATCATCATCATCATCACCATCATTGTTCATCATCATAGTCATTTTAATCCTCCTCATCAACATCATCATCCCCATTGTCTTCATCATCATCATCCTCATCATCATCATCATCATTGTCATCATCATCATCACCAACATTGTTCGTCATCGTCATCATCGTCATCATGCTCACCCTCATCGCCATCATCACCATCATTGTTCACCATTATCATCATCGTCATCGTCATCATCATCATCATCCTCCTCATCATCATCATAGTCATCATCCTCATTGTCATCATCCTCCTCCTCATCATCATTGTTTATCATTATCATTCCATTGCAAATGCTTGGAAATAAAATCAAAGGAAAGTTTCAACTAAACCTATCATCATCATCATCATTGTTCCTCATCGTCGTCGTCATCATCATCATCCTCGTCCTCCTCCTCATCATCATCATCATCATCACCATCATTGTTCGTCATCATCGTCCTCATCCTAATCTTCATCATCATAGTCATCATCCTCATCATCGTCATTGAAATCATCTCTCTC
This sequence comes from Pseudotsuga menziesii, assembly GCA_001517045.1. NCBI lineage: Eukaryota > Viridiplantae > Streptophyta > Pinopsida > Pinales > Pinaceae > Pseudotsuga > Pseudotsuga menziesii. The sequence continues at coordinate 268,871 of LPNX010348224.1, forward strand.
ATCATCATCACAATCATCATCATGATCATTGTACCTCATCATCGTCAGCATCGTCATCATCGCCATCATTGTTTATCCTCATAGTCATCATCATCCTCCTCATCATCATTGTCTTCATCTTCATCATCAACATCATCCTCCTCATCATCATCGTCTTCGTCTTTGTCATCAACATCATCACCCTCATCATCGCAATCATCATCATCATCATCATAATGACTGTCATCATAGTAATAGTCGTCGTGATCATCTTCCTCATCCTCATCATCATCATCATCATAGTCATTATAATCCTCCTCATCATCGTCGTCGGCATCAACATCATCATCCTCATCATCGTCATCATCCTCGTCCTCTTCATCATCATAGTCATCATCATCATCATCATCATTGCCATAGTCATCATCCTCATCCTCTTCATCATCATAGTCATCATAATCATCATCATTGTCATAGTCATCATCCTCATCATCATCATCATCATCATCATCATCCTCATCCTCATTTGATCATCATTGTCATCATCCTCCTCCTCATCATCATCATTCCATTGCAAATGCTTGAAAATAAAATCAAAACAAAGTTTTTACTTAGCAAATGCGCGCGCGCACACAAAGTAGCGCACACGCGCTTTTAGTGCGTGCGCATCCAGAGAGCGTGATCGCGCTTCTAGTGCATGCACGTTATGTTTTAAACTACACCTGCATCATTTAAATTTAGAATTTTGGCGGCACTTTTTTTCCAACCAACATGGTGGATGACTTGGCTGCTTTGGTTTTAGGTTTGGGTTGCCCAACCAAGTGGTTTGGATTGCCTTATGACATAAAAACTTGTTTTGTATGTTGGAGTAGGGTCCCGCAGCTACAGAAGAAGCTGCTATTTTGACGGATAGACAATTTTGGCGGAGATATAAGAGGTAGAGCTACGACACTGTAGCAGGTTTTTAACTACAGAGCAGAGCCGGAACCCATGACGTAGAAGACAGAGAAGTCAAGGAAGACGACGATAGCTGAGCGGCCGAGAAGAGAGAGCTCAACCACTGCATTGAAGGCAGCGGCAGAAGACGGGAGGGCTCAGCTACCCTCATAAAGAAAAATGAGCAATGAGGCTGAGGCATTGAAGGCGAAGGACAGAAAAAGGGAAGCAGCGCCGGTACCCATGGTCAGCACTGGGAAGCATGGAAGACTGCAGGAAGCTGTGGTGAAGGGAAGCGGTGCATAGTACCCATGATCAGCGCCGGGAAGCATGGAAGACCGCAGAGAGCTGTGGTGTGACGGATAGCGGCTACCTCAAAGTACAGATACGTTGGCTGTCACTAGTTAGGGTTTGGGTTACTATTGGGACAGGCCCACAATGTTGTAATGGCGAGACCTTCGGGCCGCCTATAAAGGGATATATTTTGTACTGTAAAAGGGTTGGTTCGTTCAGTTGTTAGTTGTTTTGTAGATTATTAGACAGTGGTAGAAGCCAAGCTCTAGTTCTTTTATTAGCTGTAGTATCTTACTGTAACCAGTAGCTGGCTCACAGAGCATTCATGTAACGATCCGCAGGGATCGACAGAGAGGGAAGAGTATATTGTAAGAGGTGCAATATAGAGGTAGAGAAGAGATCTAAGAGAGAAAATCTTAAGCTGCATATGCGGTGCAGCAGAACTGTGTTTACCTTCCCCTGAGCTATAATAGAAACACAGTTCTATGGACGTAACTTCCATCCTGGAGGTGAACCACGTTAAAGTCGTGCGTTATGTGATTGCTTTGTGTGTTGTGTTTATCTGATGCATCTGTCAGTTATTTTATGAGCCTTGTTTACAGTTTAATGTATGTATGCATTGTTCAGTTCGCAGTAATATAAAAGGATAGACATCAGTTGAAATCGTTGATATGTTGTATGCGGGTTCAGTTATGCTTTGCTTGAAACAGTCACTAGTCGCAGTGTTGAACAGCCTATTGTGTTGAGTCTTGCAAGTCGACACGAACAACACTAAGTGCGCTGAGCCGCAGGAGTAGGGTATCGCAGGGAGGCGATACCGCACTGGCAGAGGAGCTGCGGTGCGTGATACCGTAGGTTAAGGACTTAGTGTTGGGAGGAAGTTACGTGTCGCCTGGTACGCGACGATGCGGTAAGGCTAGGGTCACCGCGAGTCAGTGGAAGTTGCGCGACGTAGAAAAGGACCGCACGACGGATAGAGAGAGATCTTGTGGCTAGAAGGACTGCGAGACACTGAGATCGCGCGACGCGAGCAGAGGGTCGCGCGACGCGAGCAGAGAAAGAGGCCCTGCGGCTAGCAGAGTTGCGAGTCGCAAGTAGGATGCCACAAAACCTGGTCCAAGACGCTTGAGTCCTTGGCCAACCCATTAGAGTCACTTTGGGTGAGACTTCAGGCCGCTTTGCAGTCTGTCGCCGAAAGGGCCAGTGAGCTAGGGGTGTTGTTGGTTAGATACAGTAAACCCGGGTCTGCCCATGATAACCAACAAATGGTTCCGTTGCCTGTTTTGAACAAACTGAGCTGATGTTCTGGTGGCATCCTACGAGAGACGAACTCAATGAGTGGGTTTGGTCTAACCAGAAAGAGTTTGCCAAACGAGAGAACAGGAGTCCTAAACCGAGTACAGAGTCCTGGTTACAAAAACATATCATTACAGACCTGCATGCGATATTTTTTACGACCTTTGGGAACGAGCTTTACGACTGGTTATCAAAGTTAACTGATACAAGCATATTCAAAAAGAAAAGAGACATTGTCTGGACACCGGAGCTGATTCAGACCGTGAGGAACCTGGATAATCCTATCACGAGGGCAGTCGACTTCTGGCTTGCGAGCGTGCTAGAAGGCTTCGTCACAGAGTTTGCAGTCGACCAAACAAAAGGCTTCAGTGAGGCTAAGCGCTATTTCTTCAAAGGATATCGTGGTAAGTACCTAAGATCTTTAAACTTGTCCATTAAGATGCTATTACATGAAAAAGGAACAATGGATCTAGTTTCAGATGAATAAGTAGAAATAGTAATGTCACAAGCGTTTGAAAGTGCTTTTGATGACATTGGACAAACACGTAGTGGAAAGAAGTATAAAGTAGATTTCAAATCTCCAATATTTGAAGACAGTTTAGATAGTACTAGACAGCAGAGTCATAGTACCACAGAAGGAACAAAGGGGGGTATCCCTTACCACCCTTACACCCCACAGAAACAGACCGGGACTCTGAACAATCCCGTAGGAACTCCATCCAGTAGCTCACAGACAGTACCTACCGCTGCTACATCACCTCCACCTACACCGCCGAGTGGTAGTAACACAGTAAATCAACATCCACCACGTAGAAATAGAATGGGGGATGATATGAAGCTACCTATCTTTAAGGGAACAGGGGCAGAAGACCCAAAGCAGCATTGGTTTCTCTGTGAAGCCATGTGGACCATTAAAACAATCAACGATGACAACCTTAAACTTATACAGTTGGTCACCACACTAAGAGATCGAGCCTTAACATGGTATATCAAGTATACCACAGTACTCAGGACACTTGTCCAAGTCAAGACCACCATGATTAAAGAATTTAAGAAACCTAAGTCTGAGTCACAGTGCATTACAGAACTCAAAGACATCAAGCAGTTACCTACAGAGTCGGTGTGGGACTTTGATCATAAATTCAAAGCCCTTATCGACCAAGTCAGTTTTGAGTTCGCACTGGAGCAACATAAGGAATGGTTTATTGCAGCGCTACTCCCTCACATTAGACTGCCGTTAATGCAACAGAAACTCCAGACGCGGGATGATGCGTTGGAGATGGAAATGAAACTAGAGGCTTCACCTCTAGCTGAGAGCAATACAAGCATGACAACTTAACAAAACCAGTTGGCTAATCTCACATTACAGTTGCATGAACTTAAGAAAGGGAAAGAGGTTGCGCAAGACATATGGTGCGTAAAATGTAAAGCACAAGGCCATAGTAAAGATAATTGTCCGGTCTTTGTAGAATATATAGCAACAAGGGCTCCAAACCCCTTACCACAGACCCACGGGCCGTGGTGCGAAATATGCAAAACGCGAGGACATCTACCTCACCAGTGCCCTCTACTTCAGAAGTACGTGCAGACACCTAAGAACGTATACTACGTCTTCTGCAAGTCTGTATGCCATGATGTACACGATTGCAGAGCCTATGATCTCATGGTCGGAGCAAAGCAAGACTTGTACAGAGTCCAGTAAGAAACACAGGGTCCAGCAGTAGGACCACAGCAGGATCCGGCTTATGGAGGCCGTGGAAGAGGATTCAGAGGACGAGGCCGTGGAGGAGGCTTTGCGCGAGGAGAAGGCTCCGGCAGAGGAGAGGCTTTTGGCCGTGGTCGTGGACCAGTTACTTGTTACAACTGTGGAGTTGCAGGACACTATGCTAGGGACTGTTAGAGCCCCACTACCACTTGTAACTACTGCAAATCTTACGATCATACTATAGAGGAGTGTCCTACCTTGATAGCTAAGATCAGAGAACCTAAGCCAGCAGTACACCAGAACATCCAGTTTATTGCTGCTGAGCAGGAAGAGCTAGAACCAAGAGTCAATATTGTGACTCGCAGCGGTGTTTCTACCAGTGGGACATCACAGGAAACGGAAAATACCACAGGTCAGGAGTGGGTGCGCAGAGCTCCTAATAAAGCAACACCACTTGACCTGCAGAAGAACAAACAGACATTTCAGGAAGCTAAGGCTTTCTTTGATGACCGTACGCAATCAGAATCACAGGTACCGCCGTCTAGGGGCGTACCGCAGCAAGCACCTTGTGGCGATAGCCTTGTACAGACATCGCAGGCTACCACATCAGGAAGACGCGATGAGGACGAGATGACAGGAAGTGTACATTCATTCCTGCGGAGTTGTCTAAAACTTGTAAGAAATGAGCAAGCTATCACAGAACTTCAGTGCATCATGGATCAGTGTCAGCCATCTTCTTCCGTGAGCAGCACACAGCGTGCTATTCATAATATTACGGGACATACAAGAACAGGAAGAGAGATGCGACTTACAGCGCAGGTTGGAGAATTTGAAATGGATGAGGTGATTCTAGATCTAGGATCAGACGTGAATGTTCTTACTAAGAAGACATGGAAACAGATGGGTAGCCCTAAGTTAGTCAGATTGCCTATCCATCTGAGATTAGCTAATCAGCAGCGTGTGTCACCTCTGGGTCGGTTACCACAGATGCCAGTTGACATTGACGGAGTTCGCAGCTTCGCGGACTTTGAAGTTATAGAAATCATTGGCGATAGTAGACCCTATCCAGCATTGCTAGGCATTGATTGGGCGATCGGTAACATGGCCGTTATCGACCTAAAGAGAAGACAAATGACCTTTGAGGACGCGTAGATCCGGGTCATTGCACCGTTGGATCCTTTTCAGGGTCCTAGATATATTGAAGCTATCCGAGCAGAGGAGGAGGCACATAACATGGAGAGCCTGTATCAGATGACCGCAAACCAGAGCGACTACATCAATCCAACCGCAAAAGGGAATATTAGTTGGCAATGCGACAGCTCATGCGCATCAGATTCAGATGTTGGTCTAGAAAACTGGCAGAACAGACTTCACGAAGTCTCAGCGCGCAGGTGCGCCTACTTGACTAAGTCACTGCGATGGATTGGCACAGAGATCAATGAGATTCCATCCTTTCATGGTCTAACAGATATCCAGGACTTTCTCGAGCAGTTTGAACAACAGATCCCTCACGAGCAAATGATCGCAGCTATGGACCTTGCAGTACGAGCCACACTTGCAAGATGGTGGTATGCACATAAAGAGAACATAGCATCATGGGATGATATTAAGAGATTCATGGCGATCAGATTTTCTGTCGACAGAGAGTATGTCCAACAGAAATACACAAGAGAAAGTGACCCTAGATCACATATTCAGACATGTGAACAGAATTGGTCGGACATTCCCGAGGATGAATGGGTTCACCGATTCGTTCATACTTTGGATACAGTTCCAAGGAACTGGTATACAGAGACTGAACTACGCAAGGGAACAACAACATGGCCACTTATGATAGACAGCTTCCTACTCACCTTCGCTTTTGAATCTGAGTATCCAAAGGTTGATCAGGCCCTACAAGTAATAAAGAGTAAGATATTTGAAGATTGTACCATATCAGTATTAGCTCAACCTGAGTGGGCTATCCAGCTAAAAGAGGCGTTAGAGTGTTATAATTTCGCATCTGAGCCAGAGGAGGAGGATAAGGATCCTCGCAACACCCACATTCCGGAGTCGGAAGGCACTCGCGATGTTGAGGGACCACAGTTAGAAATTCCATCAATCACAGAGCCTATTAAGATTAAAAAGATCAATATTGGCACAGACACAGAACCTAAGTTTGCCTCTATTGGAGACTATTGGAACGATGAAACAGTCGGACAGATTGCAGATTTGCTACATGACTATCAAGACCTATTTCCCACCAAGTTCATAGAGATGAATGGAATAGTTGGAGACCTGGGAGTCATGAGGATACCGTTGAAAGAGGATGCTAGACCAGTCAAGCAGCGCACATATAAATTAAATCCGCAGTATAAAAAAAAAGTAAAGGATGAGATCGATAAGATGCTAGCAGCAGGCATCATTGAGCCGGTAGAAGAAAGCCAATGGGTTAGCCCCATGGTCGTACAAGAGAAGAAAACCAAAGGATACATTAGGATCTGTGTCGATCTACGCAAGCTCAACGATGCATCGCTTCATGATCCATTTCTGACACCGTTCACTGATGAGGTATTAGACAACGTGGGAGGACAGGAGGTCTACTCCTTCACTGATGGCTTTTCAGGCTACCATCAGATCAGAATACATACAAAAAATCGATCCAAGACCACCTTTGCAACAGAATGGGGCTCGATCCAGTATACAATAATGCCCTTTGGTCTTAAGAATGCACCAGCTATATTTTCTAGAGTAGTAGTTGCTGTCTTTAAAGAATACATCCATAAATTCCTAGAAGTATATTTTGATGATTGGACTATATTTGGACTAATTGACAAGCACATAGGAGATTTAAGACTGATGTTAGAGAAATGTAGGCAGTACCAGATTTCTCTAAACTTGAAGAAATGTATATTTTGTGCACCATTTGGTATTTTGTTGGGTCACATTGTTTGCAGACAAGGCTTGATGGTAGATCCCGCAAAGATTGCCATCATTGTAAATCTTCCAGCACCCAACTCAGTCAAGCAACTGAGGACAGTACTTGGTCATACCGGGTATTACAGAAAGTTCATCAAAGGCTACATAAAGATTACAGCACCAATGGAGAAATTGTTAAAGAAAGATGTAAAATTCCTATGGAATGAGGAATGTCAGCAGAATCTAGACATACTTAAAGAAAAGATGGTTACAGCCCCCATCCTAGTATTTCCATACTGGACTAAGCCATTTCATGTACATGTGGATGCATCTGGCATCGCACTAGGGGTTGTCTTAACGCAACCAGGACAAGGGGATATTGATAATCCTATCGCATACTCCAGTAGAAAGCTATCGACAGCAGAAAAGAACTACACCACGACAGAAAGAGAAGGCTTAGCTATGGTGTACGCGCTGCAGAAATTCAGGCACTACCTATTGGGTGCCTCGTTCAAGATGTTTACTGACCATTCCGCATTGAAGCATCTGGTCAATAAGCCAGTGTTAGGGGGGAGAATCTGCAGATGGTTACTCCTCTTTCAGGAGTATGATTTTGAAATCATTGTTAAACCAGGAAGATTGAACGCTGGACCTGATCATCTGTCGCGGATAGACTCAGGAGAAGAACCAAGTAACCTAGAGGACAATTTGCTAGACGCGCTGTTGTTTTCTATCCAGATCGCGGACGACCACTATGCTGATATCATTCACTTTCTCACTACAGGATTAGCGCCTGATGAGTTTACTAAGCAGCAAAAGAAGCAGTTGGTTGTTAAAACAGCAGACTTCACCCTGATCGCAGGAGACTTATACAAGTTAGGACCGGATGAAGTTTTGCGCAGATGTGTGATGTCGCATGAAAAAGACGCTATTATCAGAGAGGCACATTCAAGAACCGCAGGAGGTCATTTCGCAGGAAAGCCGACTGCGCAGAAAATCCTAGATGCAGGATTATGGTGGCCTACGTTGCATAAGGACACCAAGGACTTTTGCAGATGCTGCGATATCTGCCAAAGGATAGGAAAACCCTCGCAACGTGATGAAATGCCGCTGCGACCGCAGGTTACGCTGCACGCATTTGACAAGTGGGCTATAGACTTTGTGGGTCCTATCAACCCACCAGGAAAGCGCACTAGCGCGAGGTATATTATCACTGGAACAGAGTACCTCACCAAATGGACAGAGGCCAAAGCAGTAAGGAATTGTGATGCTGCTACAGCCGCACAGTTCCTTTTTGAGAACATCATCAGTAGATTTGGCTGCCCCGTAATTTTGATGAGCGATCAAGGCACACATTTCTTAAACCGTACCATTGAGGCCTTGACAGAAGAATTCCAGATTCAGCACCATAAGAGCACTCCCTACCACCCACAGGCTAACGGTACGGTGGAGGCCTTTAATAAGATTTTAGAAAATTCTCTTACTAAGATCTGCAACAGCCAAAGGAATGATTGGGAGCTCAGAGTTAATGTTGTATTATGGGCGTATAGGACCACATGCAAGAAACTTACAGGACACACACCTTTCAGCTTGGTGTATGGACAGGAGGCTGTTATGCCTATGGAGTATATTCTTCCCAGTTTAAGAATCGCTCAGATCACCAGGATGACTGATACAGACACAGTGGAGGAAAGGCTAGCACAGCTGCTTTCCTTAGAGGAAGACAGATTCGTCGTCGGATTCCATCAGAAAGTGCAGAAGGCACAAGAAAAAGCTTGGCATGACAGACATATTAAGAGTAAGACTTTCCAGATTGGAGACCTAGTACTCCTCTATGACAATAAATTCATTAAGTTTCCAGGGAAGTTCAAGACGCATTGGTTGGGGCCATATCAGATACAGCAAGTTACAAAGGGAGGTGCCGTTCAGCTCAGCCAGCTGAATGGGGAGCTTCTTCCCACATGGATTAATGGCAGTAGGCTTAAGCTCTATAGTGATAGCCACCCCACCTC
>LPNX010348239.1:5618-23287 GCA_001517045.1 Pseudotsuga menziesii
TGAGTAAGGACTTATAAACGTAACCTTAATGGCATAAAATGAAGCTTTTCTATGACGAAGAGTGGGTTCAATGTGTTTAGTATTTGAATTTACTTAAGGTGTCTCAATGTATGTAAAACAGATCTCATTACCACAGTTGCATATACACGAGTCCCTTTACCCCATCCCAAGTGGAAATCACCAATTGTTACTCAAATCTTAGTTACGTATCACTATCAAGCCAACAAAATGAGGCCTTATCCACTCACCCCACATAGTTGTCTAGCCACACCAAAGGCTCCACAACAAACTAGAATAAATATAAAGAAGTCTATTCTCTAAGAAGTCCACTCTCCCACTTGCTAACAAATAAATTGAACATGCATGCATCACACATATTCCACTTGAATCAAGCTTTACAAATCTTGCTCTAAGGTTTCATCCCCCTAGCACTACCTCACACCAAGATTTCAAATAAGCCCTAGCAATACAAGTCTAGTTCACTAGAGTTCATGTACACAAACAAGTCTTCCAACTCTTTTATCTCATAAGCACAAATAATATAAGAAAAATTATACATCAATAGTTTAACTAGACACATCAATTGTGTATTATAAAAAAATCTCTTCCCCTGTCTTTTTATAAAAGATTGATGGAGGTTAACAATAGAAAAGTGGATTAGTTCCAAAACAACCTACTTTATCACTATATTAGACTCACAATTGGACTTCCTCTACTATTATACTCCTAATTTTGACTCTTGGAATGTATTAAATCATATTTTGTAAAATGATGTAAATATGCTAGTACTTATTCCTAATGCATAGCAATGATATCTACAAAAAAAGTTGATATAACAATGATATCTACAAGATATTAAAAAATAATAGCCTAACACAGCTAGATCTCCTATTATTCTTCGAAGAAAAACAATAAATCAAGCTTTCTTGAGCTATTCTTTCCTGTTATTTGTTCAAGACCAACATACTATTAAGATTAGTAAAAGTTCATATATTATCATAAAATTAAAGTTTCCCAATGAAGGTGATTGGGTTAGTTGTCCTTACCCTAGGTTGATGATGTTACATCTTTTTTTTCATTTCACTTTGAAAACTTAATGGAATATTTTTATGCACATGTTCCCTTTATTCTTATAGATAAATATTTCCAGTAGATACTTCTTGTTCCCTTTTAAAGGGTTCATGTAGTAATGTCCTTTTTCACTTCTTTCTTTTATTCTTATTGTCTAAGGATTAATATGATTAATGGAGATAGAAAAGGTATTAGGATGAAGATCCATATTTGTGTAATGGATCTACTCTTTAATGGACAATTCATTCTCTTTGGTGATAGATCCTTGATGGATAAAAATGAATGTCACTAGGAAGTATAAAATGTACTAAAAAATCCATGTCTCAACCTCCCAAGGTTCTCCAAAGAAAGTCCTTAAATCTTGTGATAGGTCCACAAAACATGGTAGCTGAACCCTAGATTGAGGGCTTGGTCATCCTAGATCTCCTCCAATGCTAGATGTCCTCAAAAAGTATTCTAGAACATAGAAATCCTTATTAAAGGTGATATCTCCTTTACATATGGCATAAAACATATTCAAAGTGAAACAATTCCATGAATATGGAAATATAACCCTCAAAATGATGTGATAATCCTCCTCAAAACCAGTTTCAAAGTGCACAACTCCAATAAACAAAGACCAAAGGGGTAGAATGTTGCTTCAATATTGACATAAAATTATGAAAGAAAGACCCCTAAGATTAATTTTATTTCAATATAATATGGAATTGAAAATGGGGCACCTCCAAATGTAGGATAATCCTCCATTGGACACTCCCATCAACAAACTCCAACAAGGTTGAATGCCATCTTCAAACAAACATGAAATGATGTAAGAAACATTAGGCTCCATGTGGATCATCACATCAAATATGACATACATACACATGTAGACCAACAACCTAGGACAGCACTCAATCAAGGTAGGTAAGGAATGAGGTGTTTGACATCCCTAAATTGAACACCCTCATCCAAGTCTAGACTCTACAAGTGGAACACTTCCTTAACATCAAAACCCATAGTAATATCCTACACCAAATTATAAGCTTTGACTAATTGAGTTGCCCATATTGTTATTTATATTAATATTAATATATATGTTTCCATTAAAAAATAAACTTCAATGAATATATAAATAATATCTAATAATATATTTATAAATATATTTAAATATCCTTTAATATAAATTAAAGTGGCCACAAAGAGGATAAATGTGAGTATACGATTAGTCTCTACACATGAGTATTATGTACCTTTGAGTACAATTGATGCGACCTTTCCACATAGGCTAGTGATTAGCTACAATTCCTAGTGTGAAGTCCTATAGAAATCAATGAACCATGAAATGTTAAATTTATGGAAAACAATTTAAGAAATATACATGTGTTTCAAGACTCTATAATACATAATAATAAAGTGCATTACCTTATGGAGCTTCTCCTTGTTTCATGAATAGTTTAATAATATCTACTAAAGAAGGCCAACCACATGAAGGTGGAAGTCCATCGGCCCCCTCATCACTCTTAATTCTCCATACCCAAATTATGTACTTCAAAATAAATGAATATATGTGGTAAAATGTGGTTTTCATCTTAAAGAAACATTCATAATTCATTCATTAACATAAAAAATTTGTCATATCATTATTCACATCATCACAACAATCATATGTCATCAACGATCATACCTATAAATTAGATATATTCATTCCATTGTATGCATGCCAAGTCATTTCCTAAAAGGAATTATACAAGTAGAAATATCATAAACAAGAAAACCACATATATCCATTATACATACACAAGTTTGTACACAATAAACAATGATGAGCATCAATTTTCATATGTAATGTATCTTCATAAGATGTAATGCCAACATCACACAACAACTCATCCACACCACGATATATGGATCACTCTATTACATAAGCCTTTCCCTCATATGATATTGAAATGAAACCAATATAATCATGAAAAAACATAATAATAAAACATATTGTTCATATTTAATTTGTATAATTACAATGAGGTATACTTGATGCATAGAGGGGCCATCCACATCATTATCTCTACCCCGGTGATCTACTACCGAAGACTTGCCTGAATCACCTTGTGACAAAAATATATAAAACATTAATGAAATGAAAACAATAGAATCACAAGAAAAACATAATAATATAGCATATAGTAAAACATATTTCCCATATTAATGTACAAATTTTTACCTGTGGTGTTGTGGTAGAGGGTGGTTTCCTATGATCAACCTTGACTTGACTTCAATATGCATGTGGTATTTACATTAGTGATTTTTATGGCTACTTTTAGTGTGAACCATTGATTCATATGGATATGTATATGAAGGTGTGGGTATCAACACAAGCACAACATGAGAGAAACACGAATTTAATTTTATCTATGTGCTGTCATAAAAAAGAATAGAGAAAAAATGCTTATTCTTCCATAAAATATGATTAAAAGAGATTGATCAAACACTTCTATTAAAGTTAAAGAACTTATTTGCATCCCCAATAGCTTTATTACATTCCCAAATGTCATCAGTAAAACATACACAATTGTCTTCCCCACAAGTGCACCCTATTAGATGAACACTACTAGAATAATCATTGTAATCATAATCCAATCTAATTTTAGTTGAGACATTCTTAATTTGTTGGGAGTGGTTAGGTTAAATTTATGCCACATGGAACCTATGGTTCGCTTTTCCACAAACATTTCTTTCCCAATCATTCTCTTCTAGTTGTAGGTTGCAAGGAAATAGGTATCAAGGAGGATAGCAAGAATCATAATGGTGTACTTGAAATATTTTCCAATGATTATTGTACTCGTGCATGGTACATTAAAAAGCATATATGTAATCATACTGCTGCATTGTTCCCATTGGCAACGGTTTATTTGAACAATTAGAAGATGTGTTGAATCAACATAAACATCATAGGGAAAACAATATGCATAACAAGACTTCGGTGTCAATTCATTCATGATTCCTCTGCAAGTTTCTTCCTTTTCTTCTAATGTACAGAGAGGAAATACTTGCAAATATCATTTGATATGAAGAATAACATTTTCACTCTGTAATATATATAACGAGGGTATGTTAATGATGCAAAAGATACTATAATTCAAATAATGAGCTCATATTAGAGATGTAAAACACTTTCTATTTCAATCTATTTTTTGTATTGTATTTTTTGATTGTAGAGGGACCAAAGGTTCAAATATTAATAAATGAGACAAAAGCAGAAGTTGGTTGCAATAAAAGATTGAATGTTCCCAAGTAGTTATGGATTCTTTCTCTTAAGGTTGGGTTAAATGTTGAATTTAGTCACATTCTTAAAAAATATTATCAATTCCTTTAAAACCTTTTATGAATTCTTTAATCAATTAACATAATTTTTAGATCATGTTATGAAAAGCTTCCACATTCATATTCAAGAAAATCCAACTATAACATGTAGAAATAAATCAAGCAAACAAGATTGCTAGATTGTCTTCCTAAAATAGTTGTTAAAGGTACGTTTGTGTTTCCAATGTAAGGTGAAATAATCAACTTTCCCATATTCAAAGGTTCCATTTATATGCCTCAATCAATTAGTATATTTTTTAGTCATCTATTAAAAAAAAATCAAAGTTGAACAAAAATGTACTACAAGACATTAAAAAGTGTTTCAATGTTCACGAAACAAATGTTTAAAGATTACAAAAATTGGATTTTAATACATTGTAATCTCAACGCTATCACATTTTGACATTCTATCTACCCCCACATTTCACCAAGATACAAGGATATAATTTGGAATGCGATGCTTAACATACAATTTGAAGTAATATTATGGAAGGTAGTGGTTTAAGTAGGAATCCATTGTAATCTCATAAACCTCAATTATTAATCTTAGTCTTGGTTAAGTCTTAGTATTGAGAAGGTACATATTATTTTGGAGGGTGATGTAATTTATTGCTAGATGCATGGTCTATGATAAGGATAATTAAGTCTTAGTATTGGGAAGCTACATGTTATTGTGGAGGGTGATGTAATTTATTGCTAGATGCATGGTATATGATAAGGGTAATTAGATTGTAAGTGTTTCCTATCTAGTCCTTGGAAAATTATATCATCATAGGTTACACAAATCCTCTCATAAACTTTTAGAGTTGAGGAATAATATAAACCTTATATAGAAACATGCAATTGAAGAATTTGATAGCAAGTGATATATTGAAATCTCAAGTTAGTATCAAGAATAAAATATTTTAATCTAACTTATGTGGGACAGTATTTCCCTTCATAGATATGTGGGCTACATAAGATTAATATCCTGAATGTTCCAATAAAATATATCTCTTCAACCCATGGTATAATCATATTCTTGGAGTTTGTTTCATCACATGCCATGCCACTTGATTAAGGCATGACAAGATATACTTGAATCTATTGCAACTTTTTACTTGAAAAAATATTCAAATTTCCAACAGAGATACAAAATAGAGCATGGGGTAAGGTTTGTGTAATATTTTATACATTACAAATGCTTCTTGAACCAAGTTATAACACAAGAGATATACAGATTTAAGGAAAGAAAGAATAGAATGAGAACCTTGATTGGCAACCACTTTAGGGAAGGAAATTGCAAGGAGCATTTAAAATCCATGGTGAAATGATTGAGAGATAAATAAATAATAAAAGGGTATGTAATGATGCATATTTTAGAAAATTAATGCAATTTATACTAACCCAATTAGTAACTAGGTTTCACAACTCACTAGATTAGAAATTCATCCACATGAAAAAGTGGAAGAACTACTAATTTCAAAATTGGTAGAACATAAAGAACTCACGAAGAAACTAACACTACATGTTACATGGAAAAGGTTATTAAATTTATTCCAAAGAACTTAAAAAATCACAGTTAAATTGTATGTCTAAGAAAGAGGAAGTTGATATGGTGAATGGGAAACTTTTAAATAATTACTTGAATTTACACAAGAAGATAGCATCCATAATTGAGAGTTGATCTAACTCACCAACTAGAAAATTTACAAATTATGGATATTCGAAGTCCAAATCATCAATATATAGAATTCATGTTGAGAATATATTCGAAGTCCAATTCATCAATATATAGTTTTTTTCTTTCTCCTTGAGATTCCTTGTTTGATTGGTGTATTTTTTCAGGTAGACCCATAGGAATTTATTTGTTTGTTTTTGTAGTTGGGTTTTAACTTTTTTTCATATAACTTCAAGTTTTCATCATACATATTATTTTAAAGTTGTTTTTTTGTAATAGTTTGTCGAGGTGATGTCTAGGTTGACTATTCGTATTTCAATGAATGGATTGTGGCTATGGGATTATGAGGAACCTCCTGCAATAAACAATAAGAATGCATGATATAATAAAAATAATAGAGCACATAAGAGATTTTATTGATTGCATACCACTTCGAGGGGGAAACCTCCATTGAGAAAGCTCAATACAAATAATTCTTGGATGCCTTCATTAGACTCAACGCATACTTATATACTAATTCTAATCTAAACAACTATTACTCCCCATGAATGTGGGATAATGCAACATATTAACTGGATGACTTAACAACTATTAAACCCCATGAATGTGGGATAATACACCATACTAACCGGATGACTTACAAAGCATATGCGTCTAACAAAATATACGAACAAAATAAAGAGGAGGGTTTAAATGGGTTCTTAACATCCCCTCCCTCTTAGAAAATATTTCTCCTCCAAGCTTTAGATGTGGAAACTTTTGCTGAATCTGAATGAGTGGCTCTCATGTAGCATCCTCTCGTTGCATGCTGTGCCACTCAATTAAGACTTATGTTATGGGCTAAGAAAGAATCTGATGAGTGTGCTTATTAAGGATGGACTACGGTTCCAAAATGATGGATCCTTCATTATCTAGTTTTGGCAAAACAGTTTGTGCTTTGATGTTGGTCTCAATAACTTTATTAAGACAAGAGACATGAAATACTGGGTGAATGCAAGAAGAAGGAGGAAGTTCCAATTGATAAGCAAATAATCCAATCTTCTAAAAAATTGCCAACAATAAAATGAGTCAACCATAATGGTTGAATTGACATATTTGTCATAAAATAAAACTACTTTTTTTGTTCGTATTTTCGACTTATATCCCTGTGTTTTTACTCAAATTTCAAGCAAGAGAGCTCGTTGGATGCAGAATGTAATTCCACATCCAACGAGTACCCACACTGCATAATTTTGATGGACCCTGCTACCCCAAAAAAAAGAAATACCTGAAAAAACATGATGATGATGTCATCATCACGTTTTTTCAGGTATTTCTTGTTTTTGGGGTAGTGGTGTAACACCCTGGTTTTGACCCCATTGCATTAGATGTGTATGATGATTTATATATTGTAAATGATCATGGTGTGGAGCTAAAGGCCAAGGCCCCACCATTGGTCGGTTATGCTATGTTTTGGATTAAAATTGTCACCGATGGCATATCGGGGCATGCGGCATATATTATGTCGGTCATCATGTAAATACGCATCTATAATTAATTAAACGAACCCGACCAGCTATGATCACGGAAACTAAAATGAGAAAGGGGCATGATTTTCCCAAGGATGAGGATGTGGGGGAATTTGTCCAACTTTGGCCAATAGGGTGAAAATCCATGTGTCTTCTTACCCTGTTTTATTCCAACCACTTTCATTAAGAAAGGCTGCTGGTGGTTGAGGAAGTTATGATCTTTGGGAGTGGGGTGGAAGGACTGTCAGTCCTCACCCACATGCACACTCCACCCACTGTTGACTTCACTATGGCAGGAAAAACCTTCATGCACTCTCCAATTCGCGGCCTCACGATTTCACTGTTCATCTCCACGCATGAACCATCTTCTGTTTGTTGGTCTCACGCACAGGTATTTTTCTTGGTTTTTCCAACTGATGTAGTGAGCTGAGAGCCGTGCTCTTTTATCCACGATTTACTGTGCTGCTGTGATTCTCTCACGCACAATTTGTTTCATTGTGGTTTCTTTACGTTTTGGGATAGAGTCATTCATTCTCACGCACAAGCAATTGCTCGTTAGTCTCACGCACAGCAAGCTGAGAGCCGTTTTGCCACTATCACCCACGATTTCCTGTAGGGAGTCATTTCACGCTTAGAACTGTGTGGTGGCCTGTGTAATTCCTTTTTCGCTTACTTCCTTGCCCTGAACGGGCTGCTGATTTCCCCCTGTTGGAATTATGTTTGTTGTTGTGTTTGGGGAACTTTGGTAAATTCACTGGAGTGTCATTTTGGCCACGATAGGGCCAAGAATGACTCGAGAATTGTTTTCCCTGTTTAAGCTCTGACAGCTAAATTGATTGCCTAAGTGAAATGGTTGGTCTTCGGACTGTGTTGGGAGCAGGGATGGGGGCTTGGTTTGCTTGATAAACCTGGTGGCTAGAAACCACACAGACAAAGCTAGAGGGATGGCCTTCTTCTCCATCGCCCCTGAATAGCACTGGAAGGGAATGCAGGGCCTGAGGGACTGTTTAGCAGAGAAGGGACTGATTCCTTGTTTTGTGTGTGTTTGGGTGTCTTAGAGGTCAGGCTAGTTCTGGTGTAGGTGTTCTTGGCTCTGTAATGAGCTCACCAGCTTAGCATTGGGCCTTTCCCCAACTCCTTGAGGGCCTGATAAACCCAACTTTGTTGGATTGACTGTGTTTTGTATATCCTTGGCTATGTGTAAGCCTGCTTGTTCCCTTATTCCTTGGAGAATCATGCCCAGCTCAGGGGTGGTAGTGTTGCTGAGAGATTAAGGAGCATGCTGGCCGATGGTTGGGTGGAATGTTGCAGCGACGTAGCTGGTTGTGGAACGACTTCTTCATAAGATAAGTGATCTTGTGCATTTTTACTTCTGCAACTATATTTTCTGTCAATGAAAATGACAAACATGTTAAATGAATGCTTGAAGGAATGCATGTTAATTCCGTTGTGCAAGGAATATAATTGTAGCTGTGAATGTTGAATAATCGCATCTGTGCATGATAAATAATTGTGTGTGCATATTCTGGTTCAAATTCTTGTTTCAGCATTCTGTTTGAGCAATTTTTATGCATGTACATGTTCATGGGGCTCTTAGCCCATGTGTTTGAAGCTTGTAGTCATGTCCTCTTCGTCGATCGGAGGCATGGGGACTTGACAAGCGGGGTCCATCAAAAGTATGTGTTGTGGGTACTCGTTGGATGCAGAATTACATTTTGCATCCAACGAGATCTCCCCCTCAGAATTTGAGTAAAAACATACGAAGATATGTCAAAAATACGAACAAAAAAAAGTAGTTTTTTTCATTCTTCCTCCAAAATTAATAACTATTATTTTATTATATTAGGTATTGTTTTATTATTTTCAATATTATTTTATTATTTTAACTATTGTTTTATTATTTTAACTATTATTTTATTATTTTCCTTAGGAGGCCCATTTTAGACCTCAAATTTCCTCTAATGACACATGCATATCGATCGAAAATTTCTTGGAGATACAAGGGAGTAGTTGAGACCACTGAAGGTTGCATCTGAATGAAATGGAGCTGAGCGATGACACCATGTGAAATTTTCTTAAGGATATTTTCCGTGTGATGTGAACTGATGATGCTAAGAGACCCTAGTTATAAGCCCTGCAATGTTTGTTTTTCACATTGAGTGAAAATTGCATCCAAAGTTCAACAAAATCCCATAAGATGGGTCCAAGTTTGTGTAACCATTGTGCGCCCAAAACCACATCACATCCTCCTAAGGGAAAGGAAAACATGCTAGAGCACAACTTATAATCCCCAATCGATATTCACACATTATGACACTTCCCTTTCCAAGGTAAGGTGCCCCCATTGGAAATCATGACTTCAAAGATGGAGCAAGGATGGACAAAACAATCATCTTGTTTGGTGATACTAGGATCAATGAAGTTATGAGTGCTACCAAAATAAATGAGTACTGTAAGAGGGAGTTTTTTGAAGAAATCCCTGACCCGCATGGTTTGTGTGGTGGTGACTCCAGATAATGCATGGAGAGATATCTGTGGCTAGTTTTCTTGAGCAGGAAGGTCAACAGGAAGTTGCTAAATTTCACCCTTAGCATATACTGGATCCTGATCATCATCAAAAAATTTAGCTGCAGGTACAAAATCCACATCCAAGAGATAGAGTTTTTTCTCAGCACATCGATGTCCCCAGGTGAATTTATCATCACAATTATAACAAATCCATTTTTCCCTACATGCCCACGTCTCAGCTTCAAACAAATGCTTGATAGGGGTGGTTCTAGGAACTGTCAGAATTGGAGGTCTTTGGAGAACCATATTTCAGAATTGAACAAAAGTGTATTTGGAGCACTGTTGAGCCATGATCTTGTTCTCTGCCAACTTATCCAACCCTAGGGATTCCATCATTGTGTTGGGATTGAACAGTTTAACCTCATATCAGATTGCATGCTTCAGATCACTAATAAAAGAACTCGTGTAGAATGCATCAGGAAATCCTTTTGTGTGATTGGCTAGTTTCTCAAATTATGTCTGATACTCCCTCACCGTACCAGTTTGGAAAAGTTTGGTGAGTGATCCTATGAAGTCATCAAAAGAACTAGGGATAAATTGTTGCAAAATGAGTTGAAAAAAATATGTCAAGTTTGGATCTATGTGATCCTTGATGTAATAATGAAACCATTGAAGGGCATCATGTTCCAAATGAAAGCATGCAAGTGGAACTTTATTGACATCAAAAGTGTTATGTAGTTTGAAATATTGTTCTTCCTTGTAAATCCATCCAGTCAGATCATCACCATTGAAGCAAGGAAAATCAAGCTTCGACTCACGAAAGTTTCTAGAAGAAGATAACCTAGTGTTTACAGAAAATTCAGGTTGTCGTTGGTTTCTCATGGCTAAATTGGGAAGATGGAGACTGAGAAATTTTGATCCAGATCTTTGAATTTGGTCTTGAGGTTAATGAGTTCTTATTCCATTTGTTTATTTTATCCTATGCGGGTGACAACCATACGCAATATTTTTTTTTTGGAAATGGGTAGAAAATCAAAAATAGAAAAGGTTTTAAAATAGGAAAATCTGAGTTGGGAAAAACTAGGGTGAGTAATTGGGGTTTAACTAGGTTTTGGACACTTTTTGAGGCTAGGGAAGCATAAAATGCAAATTTTAGAAGTAGGGTGAAGGAATTGGATAATTTGTCAGAGAGGGACAAAGAAGAAGAATTGGGAAACAAACATGGTAGAAAAATTTGAAGGTGATTAGATGAGAATCATAGAAGTTATGGAAAACCCTAAAAATAGATAAATTTGGAATTTCAGGCATCAGGAAGTGGAATTTGGAATAGGGTCCTAAAGGAAGGAATATCGAGAATAGAATTATGGGGGTTAAAGTGTTTTTTTTCTGCTTGATGGAGATGATCTATGGCGGCTCTAGAAAAATTCTCTTCATCAATTGGAAATAGATATGGACCCCACGTATGTTCGGCTTCCTTAAATTTCAAGGTATTCACTCGACCACTAATGATTTCTAACGACTTGCATATTGGGGAAATACCCCTCACTCCACGACTCAAGTAAAATTGATAACCGCTTTTCACAAACGAAATCTCTTGGTCTACCTCATGGGTAGAAACTGGTCAATCAGGTAGGAGTCGTTGCCCTTTTCTCTTGGAAGGTCCTATCAATGATCAACTACTTCGGGGTTCATGCAGTACTCCTCACAGTGATTTTTAGGGCTAGGACAAAGTACTTCCCATAGTAAAGAATATAGGGTTTAGTCCCTGATTAGAATGAATAATATAGATTCAAATAAGAAGCACTACTACAGTAATCACAGCTCCAGGAAACACGAAAAAAGAAAAAAAAGTGGCATAAATTCCACCCAACGAGCCCAAGAAAGTTCTCTAATACCAGATGTGAGGAACCTCCAACAATAAATTACAAGAATGTATGATATAATAGAAATAACATAGCACATAAGAGATTTTATTGATCCCATGCCACTTTGAGGGGGAAAGCTCCTTTGACAAAGCTCAATACAAATAATTATTGGATTCCTTCATTAGCCTCAACACATACTTATATACTAAGTCTAATATAAACAACTATTACTCCCCATGAATATGGGATAATTCAACATACTAACTATATGACCTAACAACTATTACTCCCCATGAGTGTTGGATAATACAACATACTGAAGGGACGACTTACAAAGCATATGCGTCCAAAAAAATATACTAAAAAAATAAAGAGGAGAGTTGACACAGGTTCTTAACAGGGATCTGCAGATAGAACTATTGTACTCCATGATATTTGCAAGATTGATAAATTTCTTCATACTTGTGCACACCACATTTTACTTTTTAGAAATATCAATAGAATTTTAAGTTGTTGGTTAGATAATCCTATTTTACTTTTTTATTACATCTATGTTTGACATTGCTTAAAGAAATGAAATGATATGTACTAGATAAAATTTTATAGTATAGCTTCAACCTATAATAGATTTTCTTTTATTCCTTTATCTTAGAGAGAGTGAGATAGAGGTCGAATGAAAATAGACCTTAAAAAATGAATACCATTTATGTATCTATCCTTGCAGAGAAGAAGTGTTCCAAAATGGTAGGAGTCCCTAAAACAAAGCTATAATAGCACCACATGGATTAAATAAATGAATCATCGTTTGGGACCTTAGTTGGTGGGATTAGGAGGGAATTATAATATTATATAGATCCACTTTTAAAAATAAACTTATTTCAGGCTTGATGTATATGATTCTAAAGCAAAACACGTACTATTTCTATAATAAATTCCTAAGTGGCACTAGTCCTTTTTTATTTTGAAATAGATTTGGTGATCAAAAATATCTAGAGTATGCTAAAGTGGCACCTCTTGAGTTTTTATTCATACATGGAGGAAACACAAGCAATATTTCAGACTTCTCATGGCATCCAACTGAATAATGGGTCATTTCTATAATTTCTGAAGACAACGTTCTTCAAGTGTGGTAGATGTTAGAGCACATTTACAATGATGATAATAATTCACATAAATATTAATAGGTTTGTTTATGTTTGGACAAGCTACTTGATATTTTACAGGACCTCATAAAACTTGGAGCTTCTTCATGACATGGTTATGGCACCGAGCTGGAGAAGCCTCCTAGCAGGAATATCACTGAAAGTGAGCTTGTATACCACAATGACTTGAAGGATTCTTTTTTATTATAGAACAAAAGTTTCTTCTCATTTTTAAAATGATCTGAACATTTAATTTCTCTAATGAAAGTATGGAGCTTCTCTTCATTACAGAGTTGTGCAAAATGGCCATGCTATGCCCTAATTGGTGCAAAATGGTTGGTCTATGCCCTAATCATTGCAGAAAGTGATAAATGGTATCATCATGCCTATATTAGGATGCATTTAGGGATATAGAGAATTCAAATAAGGATGCAACCCCTTGCGGATTGGAACAAAAATGAATTGAACTAATTTGTAATATAACAATACCATGCTCAGGAACTCAAAATGGAAATAAAATGGAGTGACTCAGAACTTACTGATGCCAATGTGGGTCAAATCCTTCTTGTTAAAGGTGCTCCCAAAGTTCCCCTTGATTTTCCATGAGCCCAGTGCTTCTAGAGACTAGTTGATATTAGACCACCAAAGCCTGAAAAAATGAATTCCAGTTGAATTCATACCATTGATCCCTAGAAGAATGAATTGAAATGGATATGGTCTTGAGTTTCCACTACTTATGTAGGAATAATGTTTGTATTAGTTTGAATATTCAACAAATCCCTCTAATGAAATTCTAGTGGCATCACTTATTCGTTTCCATAAACTAACCTGAATGGAGTGTGCTTGGTGAGCATTTAGGATATTTTTTAATAATCCCATAAAACTGCTGGAATGCATTGATACAAGTCATCATAGTGTATGTTACAAACCTATGTTGGTACCTGCTCCAAGATCTTGTTAAATGCATCGAATATTCCATTCACTTGATGGTGGTAAGGATTAATCTACTAGTAATATATCATGAATTTTTCAGTTAGCATGTGTTTCAATGTTATCAGAACCAAACCGGTGATTGAAAGGGTGAACCCCAAGAACCAAAATTGGATGAAAAATGGATAAAAAAACCAGTTGAGCACATTAATATTTTCAAAAAATACATATATATCCATGTGAATTCAAACCATTATACACAAATATGCAAAGTTTCTCATGTAAATAGCAAGTAAGAGCGTATAAAACCAAAATATCATCGACTACAAATACGTATCTAAAGAAAAGTAGATCAACAAAGAGGCTATAATAAATGGCCTCTAAAGTCAAAATATAAGCATAAGACTGTAGTCTAGACTCTAGAATCTATAATCTAATCATTCTAATCACATATCAAAATTATCTGAGTCCTCATACTTAGACTCAGACTCATCATCTACATCCTCAACATGAGCATTTATTGACTACCCTGGGCCTGAAGGCATTTGTCTAACTCCAACATCAATGTTCACATCATGTTGTTGCAGAAGAGTGCCCAAGGCCATCCACAATTAAATGTGAATGATATGGAGGGTGGCAACCTCCTTTTACAAAATTAGAAGGGTCGTGGGTCAATTAAATAGCTCACACATGGACACTATTTTTTTATTTTATTGGAAGAATTTGAAATTACCTTTTTTGGGGGATCCTTGTCGTTTTTGTACAGAACCAGCAAGTTTGGACAAAATCAAGCAATTTTGTATGGAAGCGACTGGTTCAGCCTTGAAACTAGCCAATTTCACATGGAACCGGCCAAAAATAGTTTGAGTGTGTTGCCGCCCTTCACACACCTGGGTCATGTGGCAGAAATATTCAAGCCACTCGGTCTGTCCTTGGGGGCAAGTCTCGATTCAAGGCTGTCACCTTGTTCTTGACTCCTCTGTTTAGGCTCAACTCCTAATGAATCCAAGGGGGGTAGACCCTATTAAGTTATTAAGGATGGTTTCTTAGTGTGGTGATGCTAAACTGAATTAGTTATTTATGAGTTTGAATATTTTAACTACAGACAATTAAAGATGACAAGATACGAAGATAAACACACGAAAGCACAAAGTTGATACACCATATATATATATATATATATATATATATATATATAAAGCAAAAAATGACCAGTGCCTTAGAATGGAGTCAAATCAAAAAGATCAATGTGCTTGCATGTGCTTGGAGTGAATGTTTTGCGATTGCATCTTGGTATGTTTTAAGTTAAAATTGAAGTATGAGTTGATTAAATTAGGCTAAGGGGGGACTCCAGATATACCCGAGAGTACTTGGAGTATGTCCAAAACAAAACCTTCACGGCTACCTGCAAGGAATATGTGGGTTGAAATGGAGTCTCTGGGGATATTGCTCGTAACGCACCCGTTAGGGTGTGACAGAGATCGGCGCCCCGAGGTCACTTTTCAGAAGTTCCCGCTTCCTTTGGGTATTTTGCCAACATAAAGGTTTGATCGAGGTGTTGGATTTTCACCTGATGGTTTTTCAATTGGGGAAGGTGAGTCATAATTATGCTAGTCACCCAAGTGCTTTTGATACAGCTTGACTGATCATACGAACCGCAGCCAAGTGCAGAGCATACACACTGGATTCTTGTAAATTTTAATAAGTTTTAAGCTGTGTGTTCTTGTTTAAAGGAAAATCCTCCAAGAACCTCTTTTGATCCAAGTGGATCTCAATTGGGGAATCGAGGAGGGGTTAATTTTAAAGTTTTTGATAAACAAATGATGAAAAATAAAACAACTACACAATTCTGGTTTCTTAATTAATCCTACCACGAATCTCTTTCCCCTTTCGGGTCAATCGGGAAATCGTGGGGTAAGTATTATGATTACTTTGAAATTGTACAATATGGAATATGGAATTAATAAATAAATCAATTATAATATCATGCAACTTACATCAGTGCTAGCAAAAAATAAATAAACATAAAGCAGCGAAAAGGGCATCGACGCAAATCCCCCCAAGGGGGATGGGGAATGGTCTCGAAAGAGCCTATTCAAAGAATGATTTTATTAGAGTGATTACAATATCAAAGGACTGATAAATAAAAAATTTCTTGGTCCTTATATAGGCTGAAACCAAGATCTTCCAGTTATACAAAAATTTTAAGAATTTTGTGACAAAAGAGAGACCCTTGGGGGGACTTGAGCGCTCCAAAAGCCACTTTGGACAGAATCTTCCTTTCTTCTATGTCAGACCTGATAAAGTACAGCAAGAATATTAGAATAACAAAATCCCAAAATCACTTTAAGAGTATCTTTGGTTCAGCCTACTTTATCTCAAAAAAATAATGAAATTAAACTAGCTAAACCGACGAAAAAGGAACCAAGGAAAGCAAGCTTTCCTTGGGATCTTGGCTTGCTGTTTGTGCAGCCAATTAAAATGCACTGATATTGCAGAATATTGAATTTATCGTACAGCAAATGAAACTACCTTAACAGCAAGCTATGAATTTTCACTAAATTGCTTGCGAAAATAAGGTACTTTTAGCTACATCTCTTGAAATTGAACTTTATGTGCAAAATGAAACTAAGATCTAGAATTTGGAAGGGATCTTGATAGTTATATCTATGTGTGTTTTTCTTGATGAGATAGATCAGAGTAATAAGAAAACTTTAAAGTAACCAGTTTGAGGAAAGTTTAATAATTTTTAAAGGAGAGAAAGGGGAAGAAAGGTGCTTGTTTGTTGAAGCAGATCTGCAGAGGGAACTTGGTAGAGAAGCACTGAGGGGCACAATATTAGCAATATCTGCTGGAAATCAATAGAGTTAAACCTAAACCATATATCTTCTAGCCACGGCAAACTTGTAAGATACAACACAACTCCTGCAGACAGAACTATCAGATCTGAAGATACATATGAGAAAGGGATGATACAGTATGCAAATAACCTTATTTAACATACAGGTATTAACTCATTCAAACATATGCAGAAAATAGAAAATAAGTAAGCTTCCTTACAATGATCTATCCTTGTGATTTCAGAAACCATTCAGGCAGACAATAATTAAGTGCAAAAAATTGGAAAAATAGCAGTTTCACCTCGAATGCAGCAAGACAATGACAATCCACACATGAAAGGTACTCCACAATTGAGCCTCCAAAGATTCTTTTTATTTCAACAAATGAAGATCAGTACACAGTTAAAATGGCAAGCCCTTCAGTCCAGCTCTAACTAGCTTGGAAGAGGAGGTTGTGCTTGGATATATACAATTTACAGGCCATCTAGCCCAGGGGGGGCGCAATTACTCATGGAATCAAGTGAAATCAACTGATGGAGAGTCCATTAATGCCTGATCTTTGTCTAGCTGAGCCAGATCAGAGTCTCACTGATTGCAACTGTCAATCGGGGGGTTGATCGGACTGACACCTCAACCTGTTGACTGAAGAATCCACCAAAAATAATCCAGTTGATCCAAAAACATGTTGAGGACAGAGGGAGGGAGAAATTCCTCATAAAGGATGCTCAAGATCAACTCTGGATCTGATTTGATCACCTCCTTCAGTCAAGGATTTGTCAGATCTAGTCAATCTGCTTCAGATC
>LPNX010348239.1:23443-57119 GCA_001517045.1 Pseudotsuga menziesii
GGACTTATCGAATTGACAAATAAAGTCTAAGAGACCGAGTCTTTTACAGACACTATCATGCTAGAACATTTATTACAATTCCCTCATGCGGTATGAACATGTGATATAGTACAACAAGCACTTCCCAGAAGTACTTCCAAAGGTATTTTTGAAGTCCGAACAAGTTAGCCCTGTCTGGTTCACCAGCCTCACTTGATAAAAAACCACTAATTACAACTTAGGTGGTAACATTCTGGCTCCAACTGTGGGACGTGTGCTCGATCTGGTCTTTAAGGAAAGGAGAGGATACGAGAACACTAGAATCTATGGTTTATATACCCTACAAAAACATCTCAACTTGACAAGAAAAACCTCAGTAGCACAAGTTTTATGAAAAACCAAATGAACCATTAAGCTGATTTATTTAAACAAAATAGATGTAACTACCTAAAAGAAGCAAAGTTTTATTATAGCTAAAAATAGAAATGCAGAAAGTGAATGCTCTCTTTCAAAGAGCTTATTTTCCTACTCTAAGCATGATATAAAAAGGGTTAAGTGTAATCAGAAATCCAATGTAACCACCTAAGCATTTTATTGACATTAAAAAAAAATTCCTTGTCTTTGGTTACCAGCCAAAGTAAGGATACTTTATTCAGAAAATGCAAACCTGCATGATGATTCAGAATGGGCGGGATGGATGGGAAATCATAGGCATGAATAATGTCATCAAACTTCCTCCCAAATTGGTAAGTGCCTGTGCAGGCTGCTTCTATCCATGACTGGATAGGGTTGATGTACAAATTGGAATGATGAGGCAGATTGACTACACCATCATACTGATCATCAAGGCTTACCGGATGATAATTCATTGTATAAGCCCCAAGAAGCTCCAAGTCATGAGGAAACTCTATATGTGAAGATGATAGTTGAGACTGATATTCTAATAATTACATCACATCTGTCTTTTCACAAAACTGCTTCTCCATGTCTTCATTACTGATACTCTTGTGCGGCTCTACATGATATGACTCTGAATGATCATATCAGAGTTTTGAATGTTGCTTTTCCATACTAGGATTTTCCAAGGTCTCCAGATTCATGCTTCCCTCTATGGAAGTATAGTAGATTAGAATTCCACAAATCTCTAAACAGACACTCCCCTTGCTGGATATAGCATAGATAGGATTCTTAATAAGATATCCACAAAAATACCAATAGTCATCACCATCATCTATGTTAAATGTGATGGATTCCCCATTGCTGATATCAGGTTCCGATATCAAGTTCTCTTTGTCTTCACTACTAATATCGATATATGTCTCAGACTGATCATATGGATAAACTACATGCTCCTTTTTCATATCAAAGTTTCCCAAGGCCACATGGTCCATGCTCTCTTATTTAGATATGCCATCAACAAAACCATCAAAAGTTTCTGGTTCATTATTTTCCTCTTTATTCATGTCATAGACTGGATTTTCCATGAATGTCCAGGACTCCTCATCAACATCTTTGTCAGGGATAAGGGAGTCTTCGTCACTTGTATCATGCTCCAAGCTATACTTGTCCTCATTTTCATACTCATATTCTTCAGAGAAAAGGTCACAAGTTAGTACACCTTCCAGGCTGTCATCATTATATGGGGAACACATAGGAGTCCCATCATGTATATCACAGTTTTCATCATAAGTTTCACTTTAAGATTCTGCAATGGTTTCATCCTCAGTATTGTACTGTTTAGATGGTGACAAAGGGTAGGCCTGGCCTACCATGTATATATGATCAGACTCACCTGATGTTGTTTCCTGATTACTGACCTCCGCCATCCCATGTTCTATAATCTGATTTGGTATGTAGCAAGTGCTTTCTGGGTGGAATTGCTCACAAGGTCTACACCAAGGAATTAATTCATCTACCATGTTAGTTGAGTCTAACTGGTTTGGAATCCTAGGCTCTTGCTGAGGAAACTTCCTTTGATACACTTGATTCTGTTTTGGCTGAAAATTCCTAGGTCCACTATTTCTCTCCAGTGTGACTATTTTGTTTTGGATTTTTGTCATGAATTGGTCCTGACTAGTCATCACTTTTTCCAACATGCTAGCTATCTTTTCCATGGGGTCTTTAGAGGCTCGCTTTTCTTTTGATTCAAAGGCTTTTCCCTTTTCTTCGTTGTATGAAGTGTTTCCCCTAGTGTAACCTAGAATGTTGGATTTGCCTGAAGATTGCATATTCTTTTCTATTTTCTCAGCCAATTCCTGAGTAGTTTTTAGATCGGCTGGCTCTTTGTCCCTTAACTGGTACCTCAAATCACCAGTGAAAGCTTCAATGTAATATATGAGGATGGAGGCATCCCTTGGCTTGATTTTTCTAGGGAAGTCCACAACCACATGCCTGAACTTAGTATTAAATTCATCAATGCTTTCATTCTCCATCTTCTTTATGTTATGGAGGGCGGCAAGCAGAAGTCTTGGTTCTTTCTTTTCCCCCCATTTCTTCTTAAAACCCTCTAGGAAATCACTAAGATTTTTATACGAATCATCACCAATATTTTCATACCACTCTGCAGCATCATCCTCTAAGGATAAAGCAAAGAGCTTCATTTTGATATCTTCATGGTTAGAGGCAACATCATCACAATAACTGACTAGGTGCCTTTCAAATTTTCAGAGATGAGTCTTGGCAGTGGTGGCATTATTTCCCTCGAACCTGGGGAGCTTCTTGATAGCATCTTTCAGAATGGCATGGGGAGCACCTGCTATCTGAGAAAAGTCAAGGGGTTTGAATAATTCCGTCATTTCTTGACATTGGTGAACATGACTCTCTACAAATATGTTATGGATATCTGCGCGGGATTGGTCTCCTAAATTTTCAAGGTTTCTATGAGAAGTCTTCCTATTCAATATTTCCCTAATAAACCTTTCGGGATCAGGGAGAGGATTGAATAATTGTCGGTGGTTTCTTCAGGTAGAAATCTTGAAGGGATGTTAGACAGTGGAGTCGCCAGATGGGTCGAGTTTTAATTTTTATGTTTTTTAAAGACTAGCTCAATCAAAAAAAAATTATCTTTTTAGTTGTTTAGAAAAAAGTTAATCTAAGTCGTACTCAGGAATAAAAAGATTTATCCCTAGCAACGGTGTCAAAACGTGTTTCCGCCTTTCACACACCCCGGTCACGTGGAAGAAATCTTCAAGCCACTCGGTGTGTCCTTGGGGGCAAGTCTCAAGTCAAGGTTGTCACCTTGTTCTTGACTCCTCCATTTACGCTCAACTCCTAACGAAGCCAAGGGGGGTAGACCCTATTAAGTTACTAAGGGTGGTTTCTTAGTGTGGTGATGCTAAACTTAATTAGTTATTTAGGAGTTTGAATATTTTAACTACAGACAATTAAAGATGACAAGATACGAAGATAAACACATGAAAGCAAAAAGCTGATACACCATATATATATATATATATATATATAAAGCAAAAAATGACCAGTGCCTTAGAATGGAGTCAAATCGAAAATATCAATGTGCTTTCATGTGCTTGGAGTGAATGTTTTGTGATTGCATCTTGGTATGTTTTAAGCTAAAATTGAAGTATGAGTTGATTAAATTAGGCTAAGGGGGGACTCCAGATATACCCGAGAGTACTTGGAGTATGTCCAAAACAAAACCTTCACGGCTACCCGCAAGGAATATGTGGGCTGAAATGGAGTCTTTGGGGCTATTGTTCGTAATGCACCCATTAGGGTGTGACAGATATCGGCGCCCTAAGGTCACTTTTCAGAAGTTCCCGCTTCCTTTGGGTATTTTGCCACCGTAAAGGTTTGATCGAGGTGTTGGATTTTCACCTGATGGTTTGTCAATTGGGGAAGGTGAGTCCTAATTATGCTATTCACCCAAGTGCTTTTGATACATCTTGACTGATTGGACGAACCGCAGTCAAGTGTAGAGCATACACACTGGAGTCTTGTAAATTTTAATAAGTTTTAAGCTGTGTGTTCTTGTTTAAAGGAAAAGCCTCCAAGAACCTCTTTC
This sequence comes from Pseudotsuga menziesii, assembly GCA_001517045.1. Lineage (NCBI taxonomy): Eukaryota > Viridiplantae > Streptophyta > Pinopsida > Pinales > Pinaceae > Pseudotsuga > Pseudotsuga menziesii. Next base: position 27,444 of record LPNX010348239.1, read on the forward strand.
GATCCAAGTTGATCTCAATTGGGGAATCGAGGAGGGGTTAATTTTAAAGTTGCTGATAAACAAATGATGAAAAATAAAACAACGACACAATTCTGGTTTCTTAATTAATCCTACCACGAATCTCTTTCCCCTTTCGGGTCAATCGGGAAATCGTGGGGTAAGTATTATGATTACTTTGAAATTGTACAATATGGACTATGGAATTAATAAATAAATCAATTATACTATCATGCAACTTATATCAGTGCTAGCAAAAAATAAATAAACAGAAAGCGACGAAAAGGGCACCGACGCAAATCCCCCCAAGGGGGATGGGGAATGGTCTCGAAAGAGCCTATTCAAAGAATGATTTTATTACATAGGTTACAATATCAAAGGAATGATAAATAAGAACTTTCTTAGTCCTTATATAGGCTGAAACCAAGATCTTCCAGTTATACAAAAAATTTAAGAATTTTGTGACAAAAGAGAGACCCCTGGGGGGACTTGAGCGCTCCAAAAGCCACTTTGGACAGAAGCTTCCTTTATTCTCTGTCATACCTAATAAAGTACAGCGAGAATATTAGAATAACAAAATCCCAAAATCACTTTAAGAGTATCTTTGGGTCACCCTACTTTATCTCAAAAAAATAATGAAATTAAACTAGCTAAACCAACGAAAAAGGAACCAAGGAAAGCAAGATTTCCTTGGGATGTTGGCTTGCTGTTTGTGCAGCCAATTAAAATGCACTGATATTGCAGAATATTGAATTTATCGTACAGCAAATGAAACTACCTTAACAGCAAGCTATGAATTTTCACTAAATTGCTTGCGAAAATAAGGTACTTTTAGCTACATCTCTTGAAATTGAACTTTATGTGCAAAATGAAACTAAGATCTAGAATTTGAAAGGGATATTTCTAGTTATATATATGTGTGTTTTTATTGATGAGATAGATCAGAGTAATAAGAAACCTTTAAAGTAGCCAGTTTGCGGAAAGTTTAATAATTTTTAAAGGAGAGAAAGGGGAAGAAAGGTGCTTGTTTGTTGAAGCAGATCTGCAGAGGGAACTTGGTAGAGAAGCATCGAGGGGCATGATCTTAGAAGTATCTGCTGAAAATCAATGGAATCAAACCTAAACCATAGATCTTCCAACCACGGGAAACCTGTAAGATACAACACAACTCCTGCAGACAGAACTATCAGATCTGAAGATACATATGAGAAAGGGATGATACAGTATGCAAATAACCTTATTTAACATACAGGTATTAACTCATTCAAACATATGCAGCAAATAGAAATTAAGTAAGCTTCCTTACAATGATCTATCCTTATGATTTCAGAAATCATTCAGGCAGACAATAATTAAGTGCAAAAAATTGGAAAAATAGTAGTTTCACCTCGAATGCAGCAAGATAATGACAATCCACACATGAAAGGTACTCCACAATTGAGCCTCCAAAGCTTCTCTTTATTTCAACAAATGAATATCAATACACAGTTACAATGGCAAGCCCTTCAGTCCAGCTCTAACTAGCTTAGAAGAGGAGGATGTGCCTGGATATATACAATTTACAGGCCATCTAGCCCAGGGGGGGCGCAATTACACATGGAATCAAGTGAAATCAACTGATGGAGAGTCCATCAATGCCTGATCTGTGTCTAGCTGAGCTAGATCTAAGTCTCACTGAGTGCAACTGTCAATTGGGGGGCTGATCTGACTGACACCTCAACCTGTTGACTGAAGAATCCACCAAAAATCATCCAGTTGAGCCAAAAACGTGTTGAGGAGAGAGCGAGGATGAAATTCCTCATAAAGGATGCTCAAGATCAACTCTGGATCTGATTTGATCACCTCCTTCAGTCAAGGATTTGTTAGATCCAGTCAATCTGCTTCAGATCTGACTGATTTCAATCAAATCGGCTGAGAATCCATTGCTTTATGATTTTGGATTTGCTCCATTATTCATCAATTTATTAATTAAAATAATCAATAATTGATTTTTGAGGCTTTCTGACTTGAGTGATGGAAAATTACTCAAAACTAGGAAACAGTGGGTCCATGGGTTTACATGGTGCTCTTAGCTTGAAAATGAGCACCTACATGACTGAAATTGATTATTTGGCCCACTTTTATTACAAAATAAATTTTTCCAATTAAACTTTTAAAAAATAGCCTAAGTTTTGGAAAAATTAAATTTTAATAAAAAACACTGAAAAAACTAAAAAATTCAAAAATTCAAAAACACCTAGGGGGACTTAGACATGTTCATATGACTCAAAAATGATGTCTAGCATGTTTATACATGGACACATAGACTCTAATAACCTCAATAGGCCTAAATTCCAAGCCGACCACCCCAACTTTGGAGGTATGGAGTGAAAAACTCAGAAATTATCAGTCGTTTGTTCAACAACCAATAATAACCAAGGGAAAAAACACCCTGGACTGATCGGATTGACAAATAAAGTCTAAGAGACCGAGTATTTTACAGACACTATCATGCTAGAAAATTTATTACAATTCCCTCATGGGATATGAACATGTGATATAGTACAACAAGCACTTCCCAAAAGTACTTCCAAAGGTCTTTTTGAAGTCCGAACAAGTTAGCCCTGTCCGGTTCATCAGGCTCACTTGATAAAAACCACTAAGTACAACTTAGGTGGTAACAGAATGCGTGATTTGAATTAGTGATACTTGGAAACCTTTCCAATTGGCAAGTTTTTTCAAAACCGATTGGGTTCCGATAACATTGATGCAGATAGTGGAATTCAAGAAGTGAGCTCCTTGATCGCTCATTAACATTTTCGAGCACCCTAACATAGTGATGGCGTGCTAAAAAATAAACCGTGTATTGATCTATAGTGTAGAATATTTTACTCGTGAACTTCTAACCATCTTATCAAGTATTTAGTTGTGTTAATGATGTACCACAGGTTATTCCTTTGTGCAAGTGGGTTAATAGGGCCCACTAGACTGATATATCTAAATGTGGAGAGTGCTCTATGATCATATTTTTTCAGTGATAGAAAAATGGTGATCCTATTTGGCCACCAAATTAGCAAAAGATGTTAACCTCTAGCAAAATCATGGAATGTTCTAACATGACATTTTTTCACTTCCAAAATTTCAACATTAATTCAAAGTTCAATATCTAGATTGGAACTTTTTAAAGCATGTGTTCAGTTCAAAAGCTTCAAACTGAGGTTAATACAAGTAATTGTTACTCATTTGGGTTTAAAAGTAATTACTCATATGGGTTTAAATTACTCTTAAATTTTAATTTAAGAGTATAATTACTCAAAATTGTGTTTCAAAGGGAGAATGTTGGTCCATAGGCAATCACAAAGTCATAGATCACCTTTCTTGTGAGTTGCTATTTATATCACTTTATAAGTTGGCATACATATTTAATGATAAGTTGTCAATAATATTTAGATATAGAGGAGTCTATAATTCTTGTACAATACTATAATTTGCATGAAGATCAATATTGAAAATGGCTAAAACTTTTTCACCGTGTAGTCTCTTTTTCACTTACTTTATAGATTAACATAAATATAAACACTATTTCATGAAAAAAAAATTATCCTTTTTAAAAACTACATTAAATAAATAAAATTTCAAATATTAAATATACAATATAACTATTTATTTTTATTTCATTTTTAATAGACTTCATATTGTTTAAAAGCAAAAAATTAAATAAATTATAAAGTACTATTTTTTTCAATTATAATTATACAATCTTCATCCAAAATTAAATTTATTAATTTTAATATTAAAACAAATTTTAACACTATTTAATAAACTGACTATATTTATTGAGATGGTATGAATACAAATAATAATATAAATTTCATATTAACTAAAATCTTATTTTGATATAAAATTATATCAATACTCCTTAATACATTTAGTATTATTATTTATTATACATGTAGTTAGCCTACGCCGGTGCTATGATTATAAATCGGATTCTTCCTATCAGTTCCATGCAGCATATTGAAATTCCTCCAATGGGTTTACAGCCTACAATTAGTATAAGTCTATAACAGTATCTACTTCCTAAGGGTTGCTTCATTCATCATAAAGTGTTATAGGTAAGGTCTTAGTTAATAAAGACATAAGTTCAAGGCCTCACTCATAGAATTGAATACTTGACCTCTTGATTTGATTACTTAGGTGATACATTAGGGCTTATTCTTTAATGTAAGTTTTTAATATATTTAAAGTATTGAATTGAGATTATACAATTTTTTTTTCAGTAGAAAAAATGCCAGACCTTGCTATTCATTGAGAATCAAAGGACATCGTATACATGACAGCCTTCCACAACAGGCTTACAGGCTGTGAATAAGTCTATGGGGATCCCTCTACTCACCAAATGATATGCTCATGAAGAGGAAAGACATTAGGGGCCAGATACTCAGCCAAATACAATAATACAGAACCAAAGAGGCAACAAGGATATGGATTCTCAACAAAAAAACCATAAGACAGTTCAACGTAGTACTGAACTCTGAGACAGAGGGATTTGAAAATAATTCCTATAAATCAGTGAGAATGATCAGTAGGATGATAGTCTCTTCCGAGTCAGCTCAAGGTCCTCCCAGACAAGAAAAAACAGTACTCGTGCCAAAAAAGAGAAAAGGGACTAACTCCCGGCACAAGGCTTAAAAAAGACAAAAAATTTCATGATCCATGATCATGCCATTCATAAATTATGAGTAAAACCCAATACCAGGATCCAACACAAGATATTTCTTAGAGAGACAATTATCCTGCTGATTATTCTCACAATAAATATGAGTGAGAGTCAAAGGAGAAAAGAGATGTATGAGAGATCTGATATCCTTGCACCAATGACTCGAGCTAGGAGATTCCAAAGATGATATGATGTTAACCCAATTGATAATGACTAGAAAGTCACCAAATATGGTTTGCAGAGGGATCCCCAAAATCTTAGATACAGTGAGAAGAGCCCAAAGAGCAAGGAGCTCAACTCTTGTATTAGTGCTTGTGGCGCAATCAAGAGAGAAAACAAGGAAATGTGAGTCACTCAGGTGCAGCACAAAGCCTACTCCTCTAAGGTCATCGGCAGGTGCCCCATCAAAAAAACCACAAGGATAAGAGATCTAAGGACTGAGACCAATATCTCTGATCTTGAGCTTTTGTTTCGGAGCTGGATACAGTAAACAGAGAGCTTTAACCTGATGAAGGATGCCTGGCATAGATAACAGCTTATTTTCAAATAAACAGTTGTTCCTCATTTTCCATAAAATCTAGAAGATGAAGAGAGGAAAATAGCTGCTGGCGGAGTGCGTCAAGTTCTCTTATACCAAAGTTCTAGAAATGTCCTTACAGAGCCATTTAAAAAAAGGCCTGACTGCTCAAGAAAAACAAAGAAAATGGTTTTGGAAACAGTGCAGTCTAAGAACAAATGTTGAGCTGAATATTCATTCATCCTATAGAGAATACAAATATCGGGACCTTGCCAGCCTCTCCTTTGCAAATTGTCCCAAGTTAGTACTCGATTCATGCCCACTAGCCAGATAAAACAACGAATTTTTGCAGGGATATTGAAGGACCAAAGAAAATCTAGCACCTTTGAAATATCTAGGGAGCTCTCATGATAGCGATGAACAATGAGATCGTACCCCTTAGCTGCAGAAATATCACCAACATACCTCAAATATCTCCAAATAAGTGAGTCTCTCTAAAAAGGCAATCTACTTCTACCATATTCAAGACCTGAGATAAATGTTTTCCACAAAGCCCCAAATCGCCTCCCAGATCCAAGTCTTCTGCCGTAAACCAGTAACTCTTTGCCCCATGAGAGAAGTTGCATGCCTGTGCTAGAGTAATATTATCGTAATCCTCTAGATAATCACATACATCCTAAGGAAGGACCACAAAGTTTTCAGTTCCCATAATTGGATCAATACCAACTCATATATCTTCACCATTCCCTACTTGCCAGGGAAGACCACATCCAACCCAGGATACGGTTCGCAGAAAGCCTTTCCAGATCACAGAAGCATTATTTGCTGCGAAATATTTTCTATGAAACCAAGAAGACACAAACAGTTCTTTGAGATATTTCACAAACAACAAATTATGCCAAATCCTATTGCCAGTGAGTGCCAACCAGAAACTTTTTATACGTAAGGAGAGGCCGAACCAACCCAGATGTTTGATGCCCCAACCACCCAAAGAAGTTGGTTTAGAAAGGGTCTGCCAATCCATTAAGTGGTATTTTTTCTTGTATGCTAAGGATCCCCATAAGAAAGTGAAAATCAGTGACCTAAGCTTATCCCGGACAGAAATGGGAATGGGGATCCAAGCCATCCAGTACACCGGTAAGCTTGAGAGAATAGCTTTTATTAAGACTAGTCTACCCCCCGGGGATAGCAGACGGAAGGTTCAGTGCTAGATTCTTCTTTCAAAATTTGAGATAATCCAATGCCAATCTTTCACCCTGTAACCAATGGGGTTGATGAAAAATCCAAGATATTTGAAACCCGGGGAAATATGATCATATTTAACTTAGAGAGAGCTAGAGATTCTATTCAATAACCCCTCATCCACATTGTTGAATAAGAAACAAGATTTTTCTAGATTAATACTCATACCTGAAGTAGCACAAAAAGTATCCAAGATAACTTTGAAGGAAACCCACTCCTCAAAAGTTCCAATACCAAAAAGAATCACATTTTCAACAAAAATCAAGTGGGTAAAGGAGAGATGGGAAGAAATACTTATGCCCTTGATCTTCCCATTGTTCCGAGCATCTCTTATTAAGAGACTGAGCCCTTCTATGACAAGAATAAATAGTAGGGGAGACAACGAGCAACCCTGTCTAATACCTCTAGTGGCTGAGAAGAAACAGGAGGGGGTTCCATTTACATGCAAAGAAAAATTCGCAGAAGATAAACAGTCGATGATCTAGTTGACACCTATCAGAGGGACACCAATTTGTAGAAGGATAAGTCTTAAATAAGACCAATTCACCCTGTCAAATGCTTTTTACAGATCTAGCTTGAGAATAAGAGCACATTTATTTCTGGTTTTTACAGAGTGTAATAACTCTTGAGTGATTGCAATAGGCTCAGTGATTTGTCTATTTTTCAAGAAGCCAAATTGTTGAGGGGAGATGAACATGTCTAGAAAGGGCTTCAGGCGAAGAGCAGAAATTTTGGAGATCAATTTATAAAGAAGGTTACAGAGAGAAATGGGTCTAAAGTCCACAAAGTTAAGGGGTTTCTCCTTCTTTGGAATAAGAGCAAGAAAGGTTGAGTTTAGAGAGGGTAAGACTCTGCCTTCCAATATGGAGGATTCAACCAGAGCTAGAAGATCATTCCCAAGTAGTTCAAGCAAAGCCAAGAAAAACTCCACTCGCCAACCATAAGGGCCCAAGGATTTATCCTTTTTAAAAGACTTTAAATCTTGCCAACCAAACTTCGAGGACCCCAGAAGATTTTTTATTTCTTCTTCAAGGTGCTGAATATTTTCTTTCAGTTCCAGTGTCTTCTCATAAGTCCAACTTCTAACCTTTTTTTTAATAGGCGAAGCTTCAATGAAAGACCCTCCATGGTAGGGACATTAGAGAGAATTTGAGGTCAAAAATGGGCCTCAAAAGGACCAAAATGTACTATAAAAATCAACCAATTACATTCCAGTAGATGACATCATCCCCCATGGTTGAGGTGGCATTGCATGAGTTAAGAATGCTTATTTGTCACATTTTCTATGGTGGATGAAAACCCATAGTTAACCAAGGTAGTGGTACAAGTACTTTTAAGTCATAAAGTGAAGTACTCACAATAAAAGTCTTTTCACACTTTCTCATAAAATAATATTATTGTTATTGTTATTTTCAAGTAAAGTACTCACAATTCATTTTTTCATAAAATAATATTATTGTCATTTTCAAGTAGAGTACTCATAATTCATAAAAATGTCTTTTCACATTTTTTTATAAAATAGTATATTGTCATTTTCATGTTTTTAATTTTAAATTATATATTCACTCAATTGTATTTAATATCATAATGTCAAACTAATATATATATATATATATATAATCTTGTACTTTTAAAATAAATTAAATTCATGAATGATATTTATATGAAAAAAATATGTTAGTTATGCATATAAATTAAATTCATTTTTGTTTAATTTTATTTACAAGTTCAAGACAAATAAAGGCTAAAGGACAATAAATTTTTGGGAATTTACAATGAATCTTAGTCACATCATTGTAGAGTTATTTTATTAATTTTATTTATAGTCAATTTAGAAAACTAACTCAACCATGGTTATTTATATTATGCATAAAAAGTAGTGTAGGAGGTGAGTTGTCATATATACCTAACCCAGAAAACCCCTAACTCATAATATTTTAATATATCTTATATTTTTGTAGTACATCTCTTAGGAGGCCCATTTTTTACCTCAAATTCTCTCTAATGAATGGTCTTCTTATGCCAGTAAGGGCCATTCTTCTCTTACCAAATTGACAAAGGTTTCATCACACAGCCAGGAATGATTGAACTTGAAAGGGGGATAAGAAGTGGAAGGCTCTTCCATCCATTTTAGGAGGACAGGGTAGTGATCTGAGATCACAAAAGGTAAATACCAAACTCTGTGTCTAGGGAGGAGATCAATAAGATTCAAGGATAGAAGAAACTGATCTAGTATTTTGCTTATGCCTTCATCCCCAGACCTCCCATTTCGCCAAGTAGGCCCAGCACAAAGAGGTGCAACATCCACCAAATTAAAGGCAGCGAAGAGTTGAGTGAAGTAGGGCCCAAGAGGATCAATATGGGCTTTGCTTCCCTAGACTTCAGAAGCATTCAAAGTGAGATTTAAATCCCCCACCAAAATAAGATTGGGAAGGGTGAGGAGGCCACCCCTCGCAGCCTCATCCCAAAAAGCATCACGATGCAGGTAAGGCCCGTAACAATTAATAATGGAGACAAATAATTGTAAGCCTCTGAAACAAGCTTTGAGGAGAATTCCTACCAAAGTCTGATAGGCTTTGCATCTGACTTTAAGGGGGTTCCAAACCAAGAAAAGACCTCTCGACAGACCCTTTGAACTAACAACACAAAATTCCCAGCTAGGACAGAGTTTAGGGAAATCTAGCAGATGTAGCATACCCCTTATACCCAATGCCATTTATGTGTGGGAAATGAGGGGGTAATATTTGTGATTCACTGTTGATACAAAAATGAGCCAAACATGTTAGTGTAGGATTTTTATAATGGATTTCAAGCAAGTTTGATAATGTCAAAATTATCTGCATTGTAAGACAATCATTCGACAAGTTACATCCAATTTACTAGGGTTTATATTGTTAACATAACAAAACGTGGATATTATGCCTTCTAATATTCATGTGATTATGTAATCCCCTTAAAGGCGGAATGCTTAGGTATAACAAGTAACCTTGGATACAAGCACGTAAATCACTGCTGCTTTACTATAGTTCCTCTAGAGCCCTTATTAATAGATATCTGTAACCTTGCTAAATTACTCATGGAATGTATGTACATAAATCTAATATCTATAAAAAGACTGTTATGCATACTCATACAGTCCTTTAGATACCAACTTTCTACGGAAGCTTTTACCTTGTAACTATAACATCATAGACCTTCATTTTCCAAATCGTAACCTCATGATCTCAATGTCCTACACACGATGCATTTATATTCTGCATAAACAGATATTCTTCTTATTAGAGTAATAAGATGTATTCGATCAATAGAAATATCCTTATAGTCTTGAGTCAACAGTACCTTAATCATGCTGAAGATAATGTCGCAGCATAATCCCAATACATTACCATTCATAACCTTAAGTGTTGTTCGAGCGTTCCATCATCATGGTCCTGTTTAACCAAATACTAATATTCCTATGAAAATTCATTATGATACCCACAAGTTATCTTGTTTGTCCACTTTGAAATATTAAATTAATTGGCAAGGTTACAGTGCAACAATCATGAGTGCACAAGTAATGAAAGAAAAATAACCATTTATGAGTACACAAGCAATGTAAATACTTAGTTAAGTCAACCAGATGGTTTGATCACCAAAATTTAATCAACATAAATAATGATAGAGTTTGCGACCAAGTTTCAAACTCTAGAGTAAAGCCTCTCTTTACTATACGGCTTCTGCAAAAGTAACACCTCACTCTTCTTTCCTGGCAAGTGCTAATGGTCAAACTTAATATTAACGACCCCCAAGCCACATACTAAGCAAATGATAAAACTTAATACTACTGCAAGAATAGCTTTGTGAGAATAGTATAAATGATAAGACCAAACCTATGCGCAAAGGTTTGTTGCTTTGTGTTAATAGTGATCTGGTTATAATATACATATGTAACTTAAATTAAAATGCTAGGGTTTGTTGTTGTCTAAAAACTATTATTCATGCCCCTACAAAATAGATGAGTTAGGAAACCCTACTAAATACACTTGGGCTCGACGTGATGTCATCCCTCTTTAACTATACAAACAGCAGAACAAAAGGGAGGAATGAGTCTTCCAAAACTGTAAGGAAGCTAAAAGAAAACAGAAAACCATTATCGCGGCTTATATAGAGTTTGTAAAAGGATTGCTTTTATTCGACAGGTTCATTTTTCACGTCTCTTAACAGAAAGCAAATCCTTTTGGATATAAGGGGTAGGAAAAATGATAAAAAAAATTCGGTATACTCTGCCCCCTCAAGACTGGCTTCAATGAACCAGCGAAAAATCACAAATTGACTCCTAAGCAACTAACGGCTACATGCATAGGAAACTTGGCACCGAGAAGATCTTCATGGATCGATTCAAAATATTTTTCCTATACTTAAGCACCAACCCCATATCACAGATCTAGGAGATGAGCCGATCCCCCTATTAACACTCTGATGATTATTCAGCGTTGAATGTGATACCATTTTCAAGTTTTACTAAGGGTTACCATAAGCTATTTGCAAAGTTAAAAACCCTAATCGCATCAGATCGTGTAGATCTGATTGTAACTAAAAAAAGGGGCAATGATTTCAATCACAATAGATTCAACGTATACAATTTATAAATGATTACGGATCCATTTATGGAAATCACAAACATTTTAGGTTGTACTAGTGTATAATAAAACCCCAACCATTTGATCTCTACGTGGTGTATAATTTGATATTTCTATAGAAAGGACATCGCATACCATAGAGCGGGCATGTATATCAATTCAGAGCATATGAGATAGATGTGAAATGTAGACATCAAGGCTTCTAATATATATATATATATATATATATATATATATATACTCAAAACATATCAATTTGCTCTCTATGGCGTATAATAGTCTAGGTCTGTTCAACGAATGACAACACATACTTCAAAGTTGAAACAGTATATCAACTGCATACCTTCGAGATAAGATGTGCATTAGTCCAGAGCACAACGGAATAGGCACGATCTGATATGAATCTCCAGGCGATGCCACGGTTACAAAGATTCCAGAAATTGCTCCGATGTATTTGGTTATAGACCCCGATCTAACCTCGACAAGATGAAATATCCTTAATAGTGGTTCAACTTGAACATCATGTCTTGTGGTGTAAATCATGGCTCCCTTTAAGAACAGAGATCACTACCCATGGACAACACAAGGATTCCCTAAGGAATCTCTCGGCTAGAGGTTACGGTTCTCTCCGGAATATTATCTCATTCTACCAGGCAACCCATTTCTTCTGAAACCCATGAAAATCAAATCCCCCCTGTTCCCTCTTCCCCAAAGGCATTAAATAACCTAACAGAAAACGGTCCTTTCCCTAGGGTGTGCCAAGATTCCAAGAATCAAGGCAGAAAATCCGCCACAATCTTTGTCCGAGCAGGCCTCCTTAAATTTAGTCGTTCATTAATTAACCAGAGGCATGCATTTCCTTTATTTCTCCTTTACTTACAAAAAATATTCTTGGCCGGGTCAACTATAACCCTAGTTCTTATTTATAACAGCACCACTCACGGAATGTACTAGAATGGCACAAGTACGTGAAATTATACCTACCTACTTAGCCTTTTTCCATTGACACTTTTAATAAGTATGAACATGTAATTGAATTCATATGTTGATCATTTGTATAAAATAAGTCTTAATGTATAATTCTAGGTAGGTGGTGTAGCACCCTTATTCGTCGAGGTAGGCTCATGGTGATAATACTTATAAGGAGGCTACCGCCCTTAGCCTTTGATAATTAACTCCTAAGGTTGCTTTTATCCCTTCTTTTTTTATTTTTAAATCTTTTTAACCTTACTCTTAACTTATTTTATGTCGGTTAAAAGGAGGAAGATTTCTTATTCCTAACTATAGTGTCTTAGTAGGAGTCTCTTATAGAGTCGAACCACATCACCACGATCCAAACAAAATGTAAGACTACGACGTCAATAAGGGTGTTTTTGTGATAGTTGCCTCATGTTCGAGCCCTAGCTCACATGTCGGTATTAAGCGTATGACTAAGAAGTGACTTACGGTCGATGGCGAGGGTGGTAGCTTGATTCCCTTGTCCATACCGTGATGATTTCCCGTCACCTTTACTTGACCTCCAGGTTTTTCCCCCATTGTTTACCCATATTTTAGTGGATTAGCTTTCAAGTTGTTAAGTTGCGCTAACCTAGTAAGTCTCCTAGACATACAAAATTAAGGAAGTAATCCCCTATCTCACGAGGTTTTGCTGGTGGGGCCTTGGCCTTTAGCTCCACACTAGAAAACTGTTACAATAAACATTAACAATTATACAACACTTAGGGCATACAAGAGGGACATTACATCCTCCCCCCCTTAAAAATAGCATCGTCCTCGGTGTTCTTGTCTATCAGCAATTTCTTTCCTCTCCTGGGTCATATATAATTTTGTTTATTCGTCTTTTTGTTCTAATCTCCTTCGATCTCTCATGCTTTTTCGGAAGTAACCTTTTGTCATGACCTGCAGTTTCCTATAATAAGATTTGGGTTACCCAAATTTTAATCAATCATACATGACACAGTTCTATAATTCAATAAACCATGGATCCTTTTTGTAGCATAATAATACATAATCATTTCTCAATAATGTGACGGCTCATAAGTAATCCATTTGGAGACTCAACTAGTCCTTCCCCTGAGAAAAAACATTTACACATTAAGGCATGTGAACAATCCAATTACTTGGAAACATTTGTTAACACATTTTTTTATTTTTTCAAACTCTGTCTTGAATTATTTTACCAATTCTGGTGTGGAATTACAACAATTTCTGAGGTTACTCTCCCTATTAACCCCTCGTTAAATTTTTTCTCCTCGGCGACATCAAACAGCGTCCTGTCTTCCGGATGTCTATTTTTTCCTAGGTATTTTGCCACACCATATGCCTAACACCAATGTGCTCACGCGGCAATCGCTTGCCTAACACCATTGTGCTCCTGCGGCATATATGCCTAACACCAATGTGCTCACATGGCAATCACTTTCCTAACACCATTGTGCTCCCACCACATTCAATTTTTCCTTGTTTGTATTTAGTATAAATTTCAACTTTGACTATTCATAATGCACACTCCTTGGTGCTTCGAATGACTTTACTGTCATTGTCCTGATTCATGGATCGGCTATACGGTCAGCCAAAGCATCAAAGTTTCATTAATTAATCATCAGAATTTCATCAGTTGCAGCAATTTTTAATCATCATTCATGAGTTATATAACCCTGTAAATCATCTAGAAAATTTCTCCTTACTCATTTCTGAGCAATCGAGTGCAACTTATATACGCAGGCGGATTTATAAACCATAGTGAACGTCGATAGTAAATGTGGTCATACTCTTGGTGAAGCCTACAATGTCAGTATACAAACAACATCATCCACAGTTAATCCTTGGTTTAGAAACCTCAAAATTCGACAACTTATAATAAGTAAAACATCACCCATTCTTAACCTCATTATTTGAGGCGGTGAACATTCTTACTGACGTTCAGTTCCGACTAATAGTGTTCTTAGCATATCCTGCAATGTTAGCATCTAACATTATACAACATTCATCAATATATTAGTTTCATTATCAACATCTTTACACATCCTTACTCGTCTACATTTGGATAATTACTAGTGGAAGGATATTCCAACTTTACACCACATTCATGAGTGGCAAACCTGGGGGCGTGGAAATTCCAATAACATCAGTAATCCAACATAGACAAAGTAAGCTTATTACCATAATTTTGTACCTCAACTACTTATGTCATATCTTACAACTTTTCTAATTCATCAAAATGAGAGCCTTTATTTAGGTGTACTTTTGTACGACCAGTAGGATTAGGCATCGCACATCATGCTATTTACCTTAGCTATATTGTGGTCCAAGTTCATAAGTAGTCTAGTTTTCTTTTTCTTTTTTGAAAAAAATACTGTAAGGAATGTTGTTGTCTTTGTGAAAATGTATAAGGATATCAATAATACAAGCAAATGTAGAATTAGCTCAACCGTCTTTATGTGCATAACCCAACTTCCTGCACACTAATAATTATATGTAAAAGTTACACCATAACAAAGGTATATTGTAAGTAACTTGAATTCCTAACAATTATGAAATTCAAATCCTACCTTTACTTAGCATCTATTTGATACGCTAATGGTATTTGACATTCACAAGTTAATAAGCAAAAACATTTCATTTCTAGGAATTTATTGTTCTCATATCTGAAAGTTGGTGGGAAATCTTTTAGAGAGTTTCAAGCGTAATAGAGTTACTGATCAAACTGTCCAGTTTTCCTTTGATAGCTACCTTTCTATCTTCAAGGAATTTTAGGTAAGTTGTATATGTATATATTATAATCATATTCCCTCACATAGTGATGCCTCTAAGACTTTGGATTATATTCTCATAAGCCACCTACATTTATTTATTCTAAATAATGAACCCTAAATTAGGTCTAGAAGACTTATAGTTATTATTCAACAAGATTCACTGTGTTTTACAATGTAACCCATCACCATGAAATTATAAGAATATTTTAATCATACACCATGTCATAAATGACCAATTCAACTATGAATATAGGTTCTAAAGGTCAATTCAAATCCCAAATCGAAACCGCTATAGAACTTTCATCAACCATGAGTTTCGTGCATGAAAACTTCCATTCTTCACTAAGAATGTATTTGTGCAATTCAATTAGAGACGAATCAATTGTCCTAGCCATTCATACAAACCTCTTCGAAAGCAATCATGAAAATAGAAAGATACCTATAGTCTTACGTCTTCGGGCCTGTCATGGAAGTGGCAAAAGTAATGGGGCCATCTTCATTGTGATCTTGAGAAGATATTCCACCTTCTCCTGTCTTCTCATAGTAATGATTCCTTCCTTATACACATAAGACAATACACATGTCAAAAATTATTTTAATCTTTAACATGGCACCTTTTTTAAGAAAACTACTTTGGTTTGACAATAGTAAACATTCCTAGGTTCCCATGAACTTATTGCGATCTACATATTTCACTTGTTAGCATAACTATTAAGTGAGGAATTTTTATTAAATGCCATTATAGAAATCTTTCTTGATTATATAGTCAGACCAAGTCAATAAGACTAATTCACCCTGCTTCAATAGGTGATCCAACTATAGTTATTCTCCTAATCGATCATGTCCAATATCAATCGAGTTCTATTACACTATTCATATATATATACCAGAGAAGGTTTACAGATTCATAATGAATATGTGAATGAGACTAACAAATTTAATGTCCAAACATAACAAATCTAACTTTCTAATGCATACTTTGCATTTTTCTATAGAAATATTTGTTTATGTGTTGCAAAGTAGCCCTAAAACTAGTAAGTTTCATGTCAAGGAGGCTTACCATTATTATGCACAAAGTGTCATTTCTTAGCATTTAAGTAGACACTCCTTTGGCAATAACAAATTCCAGTCACTTTATAATTTGCACCATAGTTCCTATTTGATCAATGTACGAGGTATATTAGTAATAACATATTTCTTCCCGACTTACTCAATAAACATAACCAACTTTTTACAAGGCACAATTCCCCTTTAGTAGGATACTTTGTACTTTCGTTAAGTAACAACCCTATTGGTGCATCGAAGATGGGTCATCGGTTTAATAAAGAATCATTATCCTTTACTA
Organism: Pseudotsuga menziesii; assembly: GCA_001517045.1. NCBI lineage: Eukaryota > Viridiplantae > Streptophyta > Pinopsida > Pinales > Pinaceae > Pseudotsuga > Pseudotsuga menziesii. Next base: position 43,621 of record LPNX010348239.1, read on the forward strand.
ATCGTATACATATAATCATCTACATATGTATTTTGGCATCTATACTATTCCCTTCATGATTCAAATAATAAACATTATGCATACTTCTAGTGGTGGGTAACAATTTTATCGTAAGCATTGTGCATCGATTTTCTTTCATACCGTTTTAGTTGAGTCTCTACTCAAACCATGAAAAGTACTCATCTCATTTGATATGACTAGGCCGTCTGTCGAGATTGATCGTAATCTCCATCTATTGATAGAAAAAGGATTTGAACCCATCAATTCCTTTTCCCTGAAAATAATTCCTTGATTAGTTTATTTTCATAATTATAACATCGAGGAAACAAGGAAACCATTGAAACTTGGTAATTTTACGCTAGGCCCATGTAGGTCCAAGTGCTTCAACTTGGGCTCTGATACCATCTGTAGCATACCCCTTATACCCAATGCCATTTATGTGTGGGAAATGAGGGGTTAATATTTGTGATTCACTGTTGATACAAAAATGAGCCAAACATGTTAGTGTCATATTTTTATATGGATTTCAAGCAAGTTTGATAATGTCAAAATTATCTGCATTGTAAGACAATCATTTGACAAGTTACGTCCAATTTACTAGGGTTTATATTGTTAACATAACAAAATGTGGATATTATGCCTTCTAATATTCATGTGATTATGTAATCCCCTTAAAGGCGGAATGCTTATGTATAGCAAGTAACCTTGGATGCAAGCACGTAAATCACTGCTACTTTACTATAGTTCCTCTAGAGCCCTTATTAATAGATATCTGCAACCTTGCTAAATTACTCATGGAATGTATGTACATAAATCTAATATCTATAAAAAAGATTGTTATGCATGCTCATACAGTCCTTTAGATACCAACTTTCTACGAAAGCTTTTACCTTGTAACTATAACATCATAGACCTTCATTTGCCAAATCGTAACCTCATGATCTCAATGTCCTACACACGATGCATTTATATTCTGCATAAACAAATATTCTTCTTATTAGAGGAATAAGATGTATTCGATTAATAGAAATATCCTTATAGTCTTGAGTCAACAATACCTTAATCATGCTGAAGATAATGTCTCAACATAATCCCAATACATCATTCATAACCTTAAGTGTTGTTCAAGCATTCCATCATCATGGTCCTGTTTAACCAAATACTAATAGTCCTATGAAAATTCATTATGATACCCACAAGTTATCTTGTTTGTCCACTTTGAAGTGTTAAATTAATTGGCAAGGTTACAGTGCCACATTCATGAGTGCACAAGTAATGAAAGAAAAATAACCATTTATGAGTACACAAGCAATGAAAGAAAATAAACATTTGGACACAAGACAAAGAAGATGCTAATATACGTGGTTCACCCAAATCTTTGGGCTACGTCCACCAAAACTTGTTGCATCGTGTATTATTATAACTAGCCAAAGGATTACAATCTGCAACTTCAATGTTGCCATACTTCCTTCTGTCACTTCTGGGGATTTTCTCTCATAGTGTAAGTTTAAGCTATTTCTAATAACATTGGAAATAATTAATTAATTCAACCATATGGTTCAATCACCAAAATTTAATCAACATAAATAATTATAGAGTTTGCGACCAACTTTCAAACTCCAGAGTAAAGCCTCTCTTTACTATATGGCTTCTCCAAAAGTAACGCCTCACTCTTCTTTCCCGGCAAGTGCTAATGGTCAAACTTAATCTTATCAACCCCAAAGACACATACTAAGCAAATGATAAAACTTAATACTGCTGCAAGAATAGCTTTGTGAGAACAGTATATATGATAAGACCAAACCTATGCGCAAAGGTTTGTTGCTTTGTGTTAGTAGTGACCTGGTTATAATATACATCTGTAACTCAAATTAAATGGCTAGGGTTTGTTGTTGTCTGAAAACTATTATTCATGCCCCGATGAAATAGATGAGTTAGGAAACCCTACTAAATACACTTGGGCTCGGCGTGATGCTGTCCCTCTTTAACTATACAAACAACAGATCAAAAGGGAGGAACGAATCTGCCGAAACTGTAAGGAAGCTAAAAGAAAACAGAAAACCATTATCGCGGCTTATACAGAGTTTGTAAACGGATTGCTCTTATTCGACAGGTTTCCTTTTCATGTCTCTTAACAGAAAGCAAATCCTGTTGGACATATGGGGTAGGAAAAATGACAAAGTTTGTGAGGTATGCTCCGCCCCCTCCAAGACCGGCTTCAATGAACCAGTGGAAAATCACAAATCGACTCCTAAGCTACTAATGGATACAGGCACAGGTAGCTTGGCACCGAGAAGAGCTTCATGGATTGATTCAAAATATTTTTCCTATACTTACGCACCAACCCCCTATCACAGATCTGGGAGATGAGTCGATCCCCTTATTAACACTCTGTTGATAATTCAACGTTGAATGCAATACCATTTTCAAGTTTTACTAAGGTTTACCAGAATCTATTTTCAAAGTTAAAAACCCTAATCGCATCAGATCGTGTAGATCTAACTGTAACTAAAAAAAAGGGGAAAAGATTTAAATCGCAATAGATTCAACGTCTACATTTTATAAATGATTACGGATCCGTTTATGGAAATCACAAACATTTTAGGCTGTACCAGTGTATAATCAAACCCCAACCATTTGATCTCTATGTGGTGTATAATTTGATCTTTCTGCAGAAAGGACATCGCATACCATATAGCGGCCATGTATATCAATTCAGAGCATATGAGGTAGATGTGAAACGTAGACATCAAGGCTTCTAATACATATACTCAAAACATATCAATTCGCTCTCTATGGTGTATAATAGTCTAGGTCTGTTCATAACGAATGACAACACATACTTTAGAGTTGAAACAGTATATCAACCACATACCTTCGAGCTAAGATGTGCATCAGTCCAGAGAAGAACGGAATAGGCACGATCTGATATGAATCTCCAGGCGATGCCACGGTTACAAAGATTACCAAAATTGCTCTAATGTATTTGGTTGCAGACCCCGATCTAACCTCGGAAAGATGAAATATCCTCAATACTTGTTCAACTTGAACATCATTCCTTGTGGTGTAAATCGTGGCTCCCTTTAAGAGCAGATATCACTTCCAATGGACGATGCAAGGATTCCCCAAGGAATCTCTCGGATAGAGGTTACGGTTCTCACCAGAATATTATCTCATTCTACCAGGAAACCCATTTCTTTTGAAACCCACTAAAATCAAATCCCCCCTGTTCCCTCTTCCCCAAACGTATTAAATAACCTAACATAAAACGGTCCTTTCCCTAGGGTGTGCCAAGATTCTAGGAATAAAGGCAGAAAATCTACCACAGTCTTTGTCCGTGCAGGCCTCCTTAAATTTAGTTGTTCATTAATTAACCAGAGGCATGTGTTTTCTTTATTTCTCCCTTACTTACCAAAAATATTCTTGGTCAGGTCAACTATAACCCTAGTTCTTATTTATAACAACACCACTCAAGGAATGTACTATAATGGCACAAGTACGTGAAATTATACCTACCTACTTAGCCTTTTTCCATTGACCCTTTTAATAAGTATGAACATGTAATTGAATTCATATGTTGATCATTTGTATAAAATAAGTCTTAATGTATCATTCTAGCTAGGTGGCGTATCACCCTTATTCGACGAGGTAGGCTCATGGTGATAATACTTATAAGGAGGCTACCACCCTTAGTATTTGATAATTAACTCCTCAAGTTGCTTTTATCCCTTCTTTTTTATTTTTAAATCTTTTTAACCTTACTCTTAACTTATTTTATGTTGGTTAAAAGGAGGAATATTTCTTCTTCCTAACTATAGTGTCTTAGTAGGAGTCTCTTATAGAGTCGGACCACATCGCCATGATCCAAAAAAAATGTAAGACTACGGCATCAATCAGGGTGTTTTTGTGATAGTTGCCTCATGTTCGAGCCCTAGCTCGCATGTCGGTATTAAGCGTATGACTAAGAAGTGACTTACGGTTGAGGGTGAGGGTGGTAGCTTGATTCCCTCGTCCATACCGCGATGATTTCCCATCACCTTTACTTAACCTCCAGGGTTTTCCCCCCATTGTTTACCCATCTTTTAGTAGATTAGCTTTCAAGTTTTTAAGTTTCGCTAACCTATTAAGTCTCCTAGACATACAAAATTAAGGAAGTAATCCCCTATCTCATGAGGTTTTACTGGTGGGGCCTTAGCCTTGAGCTCCACACTAGAAAACTGTTACAATAAACATTAACAATTATACAACACTTAGGGCATACAAGAGGGACATTACAGCAGAGCTGTGTATGAACTGTTCATAGTTTCCTGGAAGAGGATGATATCCAGCGCAAAAGAGACAAAAAGATGATGGAGGCTCTTTTGTTTAGCCAAGCCCCTAGGCCCCAAACATTTAAAGTGAGAATTTTCATCACGAAACACTGGCATTGGGAGACAGTGCTCTAAGGGCCCAAGAGGGAGACACAGGTGGATGCCTCATTATGTTTTTTAACCTAGTGGAAAGAGGAGTATACGCAGAGGAGCCATAGGTTAACTCCGAAGCCACATGACGGCATTTTTTCTTTTTTCTAATGGTAACGTTTTCAAAACAAATGGAGTCCAATGGTAGGACATAAGGTGAGAGAGGGGTTTTCGCAGAGAAGATATCCAGTGTTTTTTGAAGAGAGGGGTCAGCAAAGGAGGGAGAGTGTACAGGTCTGTGAGTGGAGGGGTTGCTGATCGGGTTCCCAAGCCTACCAGAGGGGAAAAATCAGAATCTAAAAAAGGGGGACGGATCTGAAGAGGAAATAGGAGGAGTAACAAGAAATGGTGGTGCAGAGGGTTGAGGAACGGGTTTATCCATAGCACAAACAGGGGTGGACTCCAGCAGCGGAGCTGCACTAGGGACAGCAGGAGAGAGAGAGTGTGAGGCATCAATCTCTAGAGAGTACAAAAGGAGAAAGTCCTGATCTGAAGCAAAGATCCTCCACACAAGAGCCTGAGAGCAAAGCGCCTCCAGACGGTCCATGTAAATATCGTGGCCCAAAACAAAACTGAGTTTTCCCTCAAGCAATTTATGTTCTTTGGCTTTCAGCCTGCTCTGGGAGCACATGCAGTTGTGCTGAGGGTCAACCTCACCTAGAATACAAACCCCCATGATTGATGTCCAACATGTGAGGGAGAGAAGGACGTTCTCCAAAATACGCTAGAAGTCAAAGGCCCTGGGGGTAGGGTTAGGTCAGACCAAACCCTAGGGTTTGATAACCTGAAGAAAGGGAGGAGAAAACCTTTTGAAACCCAAGACAAAATGTACAAGGCCCAAGAGAAGGGAAAGGATGAGTAACCAAACCATACTAACAGGCACGATGACAACTGAGATCCCGGAAAAAACAGGTCAAATCCACTGCACATCAACAGGAGAAAAAGATGGGTTACAGGAGCCCTACGAAAAGGGAACATACAACATGATGTACCCAGAACGAGACAACGGACAAGTTGACCCTTGAAGTCATGGGTGCCTCATATCATGACGGCCAAAACAAACGACGTTGATATGAAAACAACCCACTACCCCAACGCATGAGAAAAAAGACATGGCCCGAAACCAAGCTCAACCCTACGATATCCAGTAAAAACCCAAGCAAAATTCCCACTTTTTTATCACACTGGTTGGTACTAGTCCTCTGCATAGGAGGAGGGACTCTAGTGGCTAGATTTTGAGCAAAGGAGGGAAAAAGAAGCAGCAAAACTGACCCTGAAACAGCTGCTAGAAACCAGAAAAAAGTGGTTGAGGAGGGCACAATACGAAATGCAGACACTAAACCACCATGAGAAATGGAAAAGGGCTCTGCATCCATATAATAGAACCAAGAATACAAACCTCGCCACCCAGACAAAGGAAAAACTGATAAACTCCTCAGATCGAAGAGCGAAGAGCGATACAAACCCGAAAGGAGCAAGAAAAAAGGAGTCGGAAAGAACGCCCATTCAAGCAGACATAGGGAGGAAAGAGTAGGGCTGGAAACAACCATGAATACGAAGGTGACCAAGACAAAAGATAGTGTAAATAGCCTGAGATTGTATAGTTATAAGAATATAATAACTATTATAAATGAGTCTAAATTAGAATGTAATTAGAAACAATCATATTATTAAGATTAATATGTTTGAAATAAGCAGAGTATTTTTGACTAAAAATGTGTTTTTTTTACTAAATAATTGTCAATTACTTATATCTAATAGTTAAGGTAATATTAAAACCACTTAATTTATGGTTGTTAAGATCATAGTTAAAGTTATGCCTATAGTTGTATCATCATTGTATTTAAGTTAATAGTTGTATCTACTAGTTAGTTTAAAAGTTAATATAAAGTTAGACTAAGCCTAATGAAGATTAACTAGACTCACAACTTCCAAATGGATTTCAAGTGCAAATAAGGTGCACATTACCTAAGTGATTGTTCTTGGTGCATAGTTTCACTGCAATCAAGGTAAACTTATCATGCTAAGAGATGGAGTTCATCTAAATTTAATTTAATAGTTGTATCACTATTGGCATAATCTAATAGTTATCCAATATAACTGTGATTAGAGTTAAAGCTAAGCTAATAGTTGTATAATCATTGGAGTTAAGCTAACAATTGTATCTAATAGTTAATCTAATATTTATCCAATACAACAGTGATTAGAGTTAAAGTTAAACTAATAATTTTTAAATCATTGGAGTTAAGGAGCAAACAAATAGTTTTATCTAGTAGTTAATTTGAAAGTCAATATATTGGGAATTGCAATTCAAGTAGAAGCCATGATTGGAGTTGAAGTTAACCTAATATCTAATCAATGTATTTAAGCTAATAATTGAATAGTTGTATCTAATAATGGAATAGTTGAAGTTGAACTTTGATTTTTTCAACTAGCATGAATTGTACTTATCAGATATTAACTAAGCTATTTATTTTTTTAGAAATTGTTAATTATGAGTTAGACTAACCTCCTTTAAAAAGAATCAAAAGCCTAATTATATCTATATGGAAAACCTAAACATGTAATAAGGCCAAATGCAATTGAACCAAGCAAGTGATTATAGTCAAAATTAAGCTAATAGTTGTAAAATCATTGGAGTTAATCTAATAGTTGTATAATATAACTGTGATTAGAGTTAAAGTTAAGATAATAGTTCTAAAATCATTAGAGTTAAGGTAATATTTGTATCTAATAATCAATAGAGTTAAGCTCCTAGTTGTATCTAATAATAGAATAGGCGAAGATCAATTTTAATTCTTACAACTATCACTAAAAGTATACTTACCACATGTTAATTAAGTTGTTTTTTTTAAATTGTTAATTATTAATTTTGAAGGACAACCAAAAAGTAAATAATTGTAATATATATACAAATTAAATATATCATTCATTTCTAATAAACATTAATAATAATTATTAAAAAACATTGAAGAACTTCTATAATTAAACCCTCTCGATATAAACTTAATGTACGTCTATTATCATGAGCTGGCTGGCTGGGTCATGAGCAAAAATAGTTACGGCGAGCCACAATCATAGTGATTAGGTTTTTTCTCTCTCGGTCATGGTCCTCCATATTTTGCTTTTGTTCCTCATGCTTACCATCTCCAACTCGCTCAGTGCTTTCTTTGCTCTTATACTCAAAACTACCATCACCATCGGTGGAATTTTGCTCCTCGATGGAATTATTCTTTCAATTCTCAACAGTAAAGTGTGACCATGATCTTATAATCCCATGTTTCCACCCAAGAAAGCACATGGGGAGGAAAAATATAGAAAGGGTTTATCTTCATTTATTCTCGAGATATAGATCTAACATTTACACTCTTAAACAACAAACTTTTGTGCAAGGATGGGTGGAAAACACAAATTGGTAGGATCAGTGTAAATGGAAAATTAGAAGTATCAACAATGTTAAAGGTAAAATGAAAGGTTGTTAAACATCAAGGAAAGCATGAAGAAGGGAACAATTGTACTAATTTACATGCTCAATTTTTCTAATTGTGGAAAGAAAAAGCATAACCAAATATTTTAGGAAATGGTTGTGGGACCAAAAAAACATAGCCAAAGGCCTTTTGAAATTAATTTAGGAAGAAACAAGTTAATGTAGTTGAACACAAATAGGAAGATGAGTTATGTGCTTTTATGGCTAGTGATAAAGGATTCAGTGGGATCAAGATAAACATGTACATGATTTAGACTCAACACAACATTTTCCTAATCAGAAAGATTGGCATCTAATTTTGTAGAGGACATATCAAACTCTAATTTTGTTATCTTGAGTGGAAAAGAAGAATACAAATTTGAAGGGAACAAAAGTCTACTGGTTCAAATGAAATATCAGAGGTTGTCATTCAGAAATGTCTATCATGTCCATGGTTTGAAGAAAAATCGACAATTAGTTAGTTTATTATGTAGTATATCCCACTTAGATCTTTTCTTTAACAACATAAGAGGTTTTATTGTTATGGGTGTGAAACAACAACTTGTGTTCCCATTTGGTGGATGATGAAGAGAATGTGGGTCAAAAAAGGGAAGGTAAGCAACATATATATTATGCTCTAGGTGATAAGGTCAAAGACAAAGCAAGTAAAGTAGAAGCAACATCTATGATGAAACAGGATGGACAAACCCTTCAATTAAACATTTAAAAATGAAGGATAGGAAAGAACCCGAACACTATTCGCACCAGTACATAAAAGCTCAATTTCTCCACTCATCGAGTTCATCCAATAACACAGTGAGATTTACATTTCTTGTAGGCAACAATATTTACCTGGAAGAAACATACCCACTCCATTTTACACAGCTGTGGATCCTTACCCGATTCCACATTAACCAACTCTTAACTTACTTATTATACTGACTCCGATACATGCCATGACAAGAACCCCTTGAGAAATTTACTACCCATGCTATGTGCCCTCTTACTTACGATATAAAAAACACCACCGGTTACAAGTTGAATAGGAAAGGAAAGATCACACATATTTACTTACTTACTTATTATATTGACTTAGCTACATTCCCTACAACACCCGCTATGTAGTGAGTGCCTCAAGCCCAACATGAAGGAATGCCCCTTGAAAGAGGCCCCACACCTTGAGGACCTGCACCTTACTACAATTCCTAGAACACCCCTAACCTAAAACAAAAAAATTTGAAAGGTCCAATAGTAAGTAACACACACTTGAACTTGTTGAACACGTAAGGGAAAGGAAGGAAACAACACACCACTTACATTACTCATGATATTTACTGCTATGAGACATGCCCTGATACCATACACTTGATATTCACCTATTTTAGGGGAGACACGTTATTCATAAAAGGAATGATAGGAATATAATAATTCATTAGCTAAGAGGAGAGTGGGAAGAATTACGTTTCAAAGACAAAGTTTACATCTATAGTTCAAATAAGGGTTGAACCCTTCCAAACTTAGCCATGAGGTGTTGAATAAATCAAGCTAAGAACTACCTCGAGAGAAAACTAGAAAAGGAACTTAGCCCGTGTTTCAGGAACAAGCACTGAGCATATCCATGAAGGGTAAACCCTAGGAGAGAGAATGAACTACGAGCTACAAGCAGTCTGAAGACCATGAAAACCTGTGGAAATCCCTATGCTCCCTCCGCCACTACCTACAGAGCAAACAAGAAAAATAAATAGCCCCTTGTTTCAGGGACAAGCATTGAGAAGAACCCTTAAGGGTAAACCCTAGGCGAGAGAATGAACTTCGAGCTGCAAGAAATGTGAAAACCACGAAAAATTGTGGAAAGCCGTATGCTCCCTTTGTAAAACCCATGTTCATATGGAAAGCATGGGGCTTGTTTGCAATAAAAAAATCCCCACCATATTGGGGTATTTATATAATATATAAAATAATCCATTAATCCCTTAATATAGGGTCAATATATTGTTTTGGAATTTTTTAATTTTTTAAACCCGAAAATGAATGAACGTGACATAATATTGATGCATTAGTGACACCCCTGTGGTTGAATTCCATCTTCATAAACAACATGAAATGATGTAAGAAACAGTAGGCTCCATATGGATCATTATATCAAATATGACATAGATACACATGTAGGCCAAGAAACTAGGAGAGCACTCAATCAAGGTAGGAAAGGAATGAGGCATTTGACATCCCTAAAGTGAACATGCTCATCCAAGATGCTCCTAAATAATGGAACATTTTCCTCAAGATGGTGGAGGAATATGTGGATGAACTACAAATGTAAAACCACAAACTTAACACAAACAAGTGTGCAGCTCTCATCCAAAGCTAGACTCTGCAAGTGGAATGCTTCCTCAACATCAAAACCCATAGTAATCTTCGACACCAAATATTAAGCTTTGACTAATAGAATTGACCATAGTGTTATTTATATTAATATTAATATATATGATTTCATTAAAAAATACACTTCAATGACTATATAAATAATGTATAATAATATATTTATAAAGATATATAAATATCCTTTAATATAAATTAAAGTGGCAACAAAGAGGATAAATGTGAGTATATGATTAGTCTCTACTCATGAGTATTATGTACCTTTGAGTACAATTGATGCAACCTTTCCACATAGGCTAGTGATTAGCTGCAATTCTTAGTATGAAGTCCTATAGAAATAAATGAACCATGAAATTGTTTGTTAGAAAGAATAAAACTTGACATAGTTATAAAAAAAATTCAATACTTAAAACTTATATATTTGGAAACATGATTCAATTTCCTACATTTCATTTTTTTTTACTTAAAGAAATATATTTTGTGTAAGTATAAAAAAATACAATTAAGTCAAGGGATGCCTGATTTTTCAGTTTTCTATTGCATCTAGTGTGCCAAAAGTGACCATCATTAGCTTGCACTCACCCTGCACACCTCCATTTTTTATGAAATTTTAGAAACAAATGTGGTTTTTTTGCAGATTCCAAATATGTAATTTTTAACAAGAAAATATAGTTTTTTCAATTTTTTTCTTATTTATCTTGTGGCATCACTCCTCAACTCAAAAAACACATTGTTAGTGTTCTGTCCATAACTCTTTCATTTCTCAACTATTTTTGAAAAAAAATGGATGGTGCACTAAAGAACACTAACCTCTACATGCTATAAAAAACCATTTCCAAACAATTTCATTAAGAGATTCAAACGTTGCACCCACAATTGAAATATTGTTTTTGAGGTTTGATCACTTAGATAATTAAAAAAAACTAAAAAATAATATTTTTATTTTTGGAAAATTAGTTGTGCACTACTACTATTCGTTCTCTATATGTCTACCAGGTTTCGTAAGTTGATTCCATCATTTAGGCACTCAAAGGATGCACCGACAAAAACATATACATTATAATTTGTCCCAAAAATAAAAAGTGCTCATTAAAAAATATCTAAAGTTAGATATTTAAGGACATTTTCAATAGAAAAAAGTTATATATTTGGAAACATCATTCAATTTCCTACATTTCTTTTTTTATACTCATCACAAGATTCATTGTGTAAGTGTCTCAAAATATCCATGTGAGTTGATGGATGCCTTCTTTTTCAGTTTTCTATTGCATCTAACATGTCGAAAGAGACCCTCATTAGCTTGCACACACCCTTTATAATTCGAGAAAACTACTAGAATGCGTTGATGCAATTCATCATAATGTATATTACAAACCTTCGTTGGTTCCTCCTCCGAGATCTTGTTAAATGCCTCCACTGTTCCATTCACTTGATGGTGGTAAGACATACTCTACTAGTAATAGATCATGACTTGTTCAAACATTTTTATGGACAAAATAAGACATTTTATTGACAAATTTGTAAAAATTTCTATAAAATAAAAACATTGAAAACCATTTTAAATGGATTTCAGAGATATTTTGTATAAAAATGATACTATTTTATATTATTTTCCAAAAAGTGACGATTCACATAAATTCAAGAAAAAATATACAACGTATTTGTAAATAACATATTAAAAACATTATATATAGAAATTTTATTTCTAAAATAAAGTCTGAAATTCAAACATTGCTAATATATCTTATCAAAAATTTGTCAAATTTAACATTTTCTTCAAGACATGAAACTAATCAATAATACAAGGCCGACCAAATTCTTCATCGAAATTGGAATTTTCTGAGCTTGGTTTCCTTCAGGAACATCAATGTCCTCTTCCATTGGGTCTTCTATGTTTGAAATATGCCCAAAGTGATCCTTTCCAAACATCTCTCCTAATGGGGTTTGAGGCTATTACATTAAAAAAAAATAACACCCCCAACCCCCTAACCACCCCCCACATTAAATTTAAATAAAATAACAAAATTTTAAAATGCCCCTATTAATCCTAACATCAACATTACTTAAAAAAAATTAAAAACTTTAACCTCCCCTCCCCCCACATTACATTTAATAAGACAAAAATAAAAAATAAAACCCCCTAACTCCCCACAACATTACATTAAACCCCTCCCCTAACCCCCTAAACTACCCTCACAACATTACATTAAAAAAACATTTAAAAATAAAATATACCCCCTAATCCCTAAACTCCACCCCACCCACACAACGTTACTTTAAAAAAATATAAATAATTTTTTTTAAACCCCCCCTAACCCCGACAACATTAAATTTAAAACAATATTAAAAAATACTTTTTTAGAAACCCTACCCCTAACCACTACAACATTAAATTTAAAACAATATTAAAAAATATTTTTTTATTTTTCTATTTTTTCTCTTTTAAGAGACCTTATTCTTTGGGAAAACATCCTTCATATGCCATGCTTAGTAAGGAACTCTACCGTAAAAGTTGTCATTGTGGAATATAAAACCTAATTCATATTAACATTAGACAACAACATAGGTAGTTATTCCATTTTGGACCTGCTTTGCTTTGGACTTAAATTTGTAGAATTAACGTAAAGATAGGAAGATACTATTAAAACTAATTTTAAAATCCAATTAATTTCGTTATATACTAGGATTGATGATAACACAAAGGCATTGTCTTTGTTGTGACCAATTATTACAAACTTTGCACAATGTCATATCACCTATTTGCCATACATAATATCACTGAACTGATATACATTCACATGTTCATAAAACCATACTATGATTAAGGGGAAATGGCCTACTCACATATTAATTGCACATGTACATGATTTGCATATACAATCTGAAAAAATTTCGATTTGTTTACCTCTTGGTCACTATAACTCTCTAGGTTAACTCCATAAACTAAGTAACTAATTTCTATACCTTAACTAGGAATCCAAGTTAAGTATATGTCTTATTATCTATTTCCTTATGTCTCTATTTTCTTAATTATTAAACCCACCGACATAAAAATTATGAAACACAAAAGATATACAAAACACAGCTTACATTAAAAAAAATCACCAACCCAAAGATTGGATTTAAGGGACGTCCCCAATTTAATGTTATATCATTAAATCATTGTTCTTCACTCTAACCTATGTTATAATAAA
>LPNX010348239.1:64403-87746 GCA_001517045.1 Pseudotsuga menziesii
CTACTACTGAACGGAGACGGAGGCCGAGAATAAGAATCCATTGTATGCAACAAACAAACAGCACAAGCCCAAACCAAACTACTTTGACTCTGATTGCTCCCGCTCAAGTCTAAAGTATTATTTTCAATAACGATAGTCAATACTACTCGCTTCCTTTTCAATATGATTCTGGTGTATAATTAGAGATTTTATACTTATAGAAAGCCGTCCAAAGAATCGTCATGCCTCTTCGATTAAGGATTAGATTAAACTATTTTATTTCATATGGTTCTTTGGTCATTTTTATGTTCGTGGTTGTAGTCGGCTTTTTCTTCTTCCTTCTTGAGTAAGAACTTATAAACGTAACCTTAATGGCATAAAATGAAGCTTTTCTATGACGAAGAGTGGGTTCAATGTGTTTAGTATTTGAATTTACGTAAGGTGTCTCAATCTATGTAAAACAGATCTCATTACCACAGTTGCATATACACGAGTCCCTTTACCCATCCCAAGTGGAAATCACCAATTGTTACTCAAATCTTAGTTACGTATCCACTATCAAGCCAACAAAATGAGGCCTTATCCACTCACCCCACATAGTTGTCTAGCCAAACCAAAGGCTCCACAACAAGCTAGCATAAATATAAAGAAGTCTACTCTCTAAGAGGTCCACTCTCCCACTTGCTAACAAATAAATTGAACATGCATCCATCACACATATTCCACTTGAATCAAGTTTTACAAATCTTGCTCTAAGGTTTCATCTCCCTAGCACTACCTCACACCAAGATTTCAAATAAGACCTAGCAATACAAGTCTAGTTCACTAGAGTTCATGTACACACACAAGTCTTCCAACTCTTTTATCTCATAAGCACAAATAATATAAGAAAAATTATACATCAATAATTTAACTAGACACATCAATTGTGTATTATAAAAAAATCTCTTCGAGTGTCTTTGTATAAAAGATTGATGGAGGTTAACAATAGAAAAGTGGATTCTTTCCAAAACAACCTACTTTATCACTATATTAGGCTCACAATTGGACTTCCTCTACTATTATACTCCTAATTTTGACTCTTGGAATGTATTAAATCATATTTTGTAAAATGATGTAAATATGCTAGTACTTATTCCTAATGCATAGCAATGATATCTACAAAAAAGAGTTGATATAACAATGATATCTACAAGATATTAAAAAATAATAGCCTAACAGAGCTAGAGCTCGTGTTATTCTTCGAAGAAAAACAATAAATCAAGCTTTGTTGAGCTATTCTTTCCTTTTATTTGTTCAAGACCAAGGTACTATTAAGATTAGTAAAAGTTCATATATTATCATCAAATTAAAGTTTCCCAATGAATGTGATTGGGTTAGTTGTCCTTACCCTAGGTTGATGATGTTACATCTTTTTTTTTTCATTTCACTTTGAAAACTTAATGGAAGGTTTTTATTCACATGTTCCCTTTATCCTTATAGATAAATGTTTCCAGTAGATACTTCTTGTTCCCTTTTAAAGGCTTCATGTAGTAATGTCCTCTTTCACTTCTTTCTTTTATTCCCTTTTAAAGGCTTCATGTAGTAATGTCCTCTTTCACTTCTTTCTTTTATTCTTATCGTCTAATGATTAATGGAGATAGAAAAGGTATTAAGATGAAGATCCATATTTGTGTAATGGATCTACTCTTTAATGGACAATTCATTCTCTTTGGTGATAGATCCTTGATGGATAAAAATGAAATTCACTAGGAAGTATAAATGTACTAAAAAATCCATGTCTCAACCTCCCAAGGTTCTCCAAAGAAAGTCCTTAAATCTTGTGATAGGTCCACAAAACATGGTCGCTGAACCCTAGATTGAGGGCTTGGTCATCCTAGATCTCCTCCAATGCTATATGTCCTCAAAAAGTGTTCTAGAACGTAGAAATCCTTGTTAAAGGTGATATCCCCTTTACATATGTCATAAAACATATTCAAAGTGAAACAATTCCATGAATATGGAAATAACCCTCAAAATGATACGATAATCCTCCTCCAAAAAGTGCAAAACAGTTTCAAAGTGTACAACTCCAATAAACAAAGACCAAAGGGGTAGAATGTTGCTTCAATATAATATGGAATTGAAAATGGGGCACCTCCAAATGTAGGATAATCCTCCATTGTACACTCCCATCAACAAACTCCAACAAGGTTGAATGCCATCTTCAAACAAACATGAAATAATGTAAGAAACATTAGGCTCCATGTGGATCATCACATCAAATATGATATAGATACACATGTAGACCAACAAACTAGGAGAGCACTCAATCAAGGTAGGTAAGGAATGAGGTGTTTGACATCCCTAAAGTGAACACCCTCGTCCGAACACCCTCATCCAAATCTAGACTCTACAAGTGGAACCCTTCCTCAACATCAAAACCCATAGTAATATCCTACACCAAATTATAAGCTTTGACTAATTGAGTTGACCATAGTGTTATTTATATTAATATTAATATATGTGTTTCCATTAAAAAATAAACTTCAATGAATATATAAATAATATCTAGTAATATATTTATAAATATATTTAAATATCCTTTAATATAAATTAAAGTGGCCACAAAGAGGATAAATGTGAGTATACAATTAGTCTCTATGCACGAGTATTATGTACCTTTGAGTACAATTGATGCGACCTTTCCACATAGGCTAGTGATTAGCTACAATTCCTAGTGTGAAGTCCTATAGAAATCAATGAACCATGAAATGTTAAATTTATGGAAAACAATTTAAGAAATATACATGCGTTTCAAGACTCTATAATACATAAAAATAAAGTGCATTACCTTATGGAGCTTCTCCTTGTTTAAAGAATAGTTTAATATTATCTACTGAACAAGGCCAACCACATGAAGGTGGAAGTCCATCGCCCCCCCCATCACTCTTGATTCTCCATACACAAATTATGTACTTCAAAATAAATGAATATATGTGGTAGAATGTGGTTTTCATCTTAAAAAAACATTCATAATTCATTCATTAACATAAAAAATTTATCATATCATTATTCACATCATCACAATAATCATATGTCATCAACGATCATACCTATAAATTAGATATATTCATCCATTGTATGCATGTCAAATCATTTCCTAAAAGGAATTATACAAGTAGACATATCATAAACAAGAAAACCACATATATCCATTATACATACACAAGTTTGTACACAATACACAATGATGAGCATCAATTTTCATATGTAATGTATCTTCATAAGATGTAATGCCAACATCACACAACAACTCATCCACACCATGATATATGGATTGCTCTATTACATAAACCTTTCCCTCATATGATATTGAAATGAAACCAATATAATCATGAAAAAACATAATAATAAAACATATTGTTCATATTTAATTTGTATAATTACAATGAGGTATACTTGATGCATAGAGGGGCCATCCACATCATTATCTCTACCCTGGTGATCTACTACTGAAGACTTGCCCGAATCACCTTGTGACAAAAATATAGAAAACATTAATGAAATGAAAACTATCGAATCACGAGAAAAACATAATAATATAGCATATAGTAAAACATATTTCTCATATTAATGTACAAATTTTTACGTGTGGTGTTGTGGTAGAGGGTGGTTTCCTATGATCAACCTTGACTTGACTTCAATATGCATGTGGTATTTACATTAGTGATTTTTATGGCTACTTTTAGTGTGAACCATTGATTCATATGGATATGTATATGAAGGTGTGGGTTTCAACATAAGCACAACGTGAGAGAAACACGAGTTTAATTTTATCTATGTGCTTTCATAAAAAGAATAGAGAAACAATACTTATTCTTCCATAAAAAATGATTAAAAGAGATTGATCAAACACTTCTATTAAAGTTAAAGAACTTATTTTCATCCCCAATAGCTTTATTACATTCCCAAATGTCATCAATAAAACATACACAATTGTCTTCCCCACAAGTGCACCCTATTAGATGAACACTACTCGAATAATCATTGTAATCATAATCCAATCTAATTTTAGTTGAGCCATTATTAATTTGTTGTGAGTGGTTAGGTTAAAATTATGCCACATGGAACCTATGGTTCACTTGACCACAAACATTTCTTTCCCAATCTTTCTCTTCTAGTTGTAGGTTGTAAGGAAATAGGTATCAAGGAGGATAGCAAGAATCATAATGGTGTACTTGAAATATTTACCAATGATTATTGTACCCATGCATGGTACATTAAAAAGCATGTATGTAATCATACTGCTGCATTGTTCCCATTGGCTAAGGTTTATTTGAACAATTAGAAGATGTGTTGAATCAACATAAACATCATAGGGAAAACAATATGCATAGTAAGACTTCTATGTCAACTCATTCATGATTCCTCTGCAAGTTTCTTCCTTTTCTTCTAATGCACAGAGAGGAAATACTTGCAAATATCATTTGATATGAAGAATAACATTTTCACTCTGTAATATATATAATGAGGGTATGTTAATGATGCAAAAGATACTATAATTCAAATAATGAGCTCATATTAGAGATGTAAAACACTTTCCATTTCAATCTATTTTTTGTATTGTATTTTCTGATTGTAGAGGGACCAAAGGTTCAAATATTATTAAATGAGACAAAAGCAAAAGTTGGTTGCATTCAAAGATTGAATGTTCACAAGTAGTTATGGATTCTTTCTCCTAAGGTTAGGTTAAATGGTGAATTTAGTCACATTCTTAAAAAATATTATCAATTCCTTTAAAACCTTTTATGAATTCCTTAATCAATTAACATAATTTTTAGATCATGTTATGAAAAGCTTCCACATACATATTCAAGACAATCCAACTATAACATGTAGAAATAAATCAAGCAAGCAAGATTGCTAGATTGTCTATCTAAAATAGTTGTTAAAGGTACGTTTGTGTTTCCAATGTAAGGTTAAATAATCAACTTTCCCATATCCAAAGGTTCCATTTATATGCCTCAATCAATTAGTATATTTTTTAGCCATCTATTAAAAAAAAAAAATCAAATTTGAACAAAAATGTACTACAAGAAATTAAAAGGTGTTTCAATGTTCATGAAACAAATGTTTAAAGATTACAAAAATTGGATTTTAATACATTGTGATCTCAATGCTATCCCATTTTGACATTCTATCTACCCCCAGACTTCACCAAGATACAAGGATATAATTTGGAATGCGATGCTTAACATACAATTTGAAGTAATATTATGGAAGGAGTGGTTTAAGTAGGAATCCATTGTAATCTCGTAAACCTCAATAATTAATCTTAGTCTTGGTTAAGTCTTAGTATTGAGAAGGTACATATTATTTTGGAGGGTGATGTAATTTATTGCTAGATGCATGGTCTATGATAAGGGTAATTATGTCTTAGTATTGGGAAGGTACATGTTATTTTGGAGGGTGATGTAATTTATTGCTAGATGCATGGTATATGATAAGGGTAATTAGATTGTAAGTGTTTCCTATCTAGTTCTTGGAAAATTATATCATCATAGGTTACACAAATCCTCTCATAAACTTGTAGAGTTGAGGAATAAAATAAACCTTATATAGAAACATGTAATTGAAGAATTTCATAGCAAGTGATATATTGAAATCTCAAGTTAGTATCAAGAATAAAATATTTTAATCTAACTTATGTGGGATAGTATTTCCCTTCATAGATATGTGGGATACATAAGATTAATATCTTGAATGTTCCAATAAAATATATCTCTTAAACCCATGGTATAATCATATTCTTGGAGTTTGTTTCATCGCATGCCATGCCACTTGATTAAGGCATGACAAGATTTACTTGAATCTATTGCAACTTTTTACTTGAAAAAATATTCAAATTTCCAACAAAGATACAAAATAGAGCATGGGGTAAGGATTGTGTAATATTTTATACATTACAAATGGTTCTTGAACCAAGTTATAACACCAGAGATATACAGATTTAAGGAAAGAAAGAATAGAATGAGAACCTTGATTGGCAACCACTTTAGGGAAGGAAATTGCAAGGAGCATTTAAAATCGATGGTGAAATGATTGAGAGATAATTAAATAATAAAACGGTATGTAATGATGCATATTTTAGAAAATTAATGCAATTTATACTAACCCAATTAGTAACTAAGTTTCACAACTCACTAGATTAGAAATTCATCCACATGAAAAAGTGGAAGAACTACTAATTTCAAAATTGGTAGAACATAAAGAACTCACGAAGAAACTAACACTACATGTTACATGGAGAAGGTTATTAAATTTATTCCAAAGAACTTAAAAAATCACAGTTAAATTGTATGTCTATGAAAGAGGAAGTTGATATGGTGAATGGGAAACTTTTAAATAATTACTTGAATTTACACAAGAAGATGGCATCCATAATTCACAGTTGATCTAACTCACCAACTAGAAAATTTACAAATTATGGACATTTGAAGTCCAAATCATCAATATATAGAATTCATATTGAGAATAGTTTTATTCTTTCTCCTTGAGATTCCTTGTTTGATTGGTGTATTTTTTCAGGGAGACCCATAGGAATTTACTTGTTTGTTTTTGTAGTCAAGTTTTAACTTTTTTTCATATAACTTCAAGTTTTCATCGTACATATTTTTTGAAAGTTGTTTTTTTTAATAGTTTGTCGAGGTGATGTCTAGGTTGACTATTCATATTTCAATGAATGGATTGTGGCTATGGGATTGTGAGGAACCTCCTGCAATAAACAATAAGAATGCATGATATAACAAAAATAATAGAGCACATAATAGATTTTATTGATTGCATACCACTTCAAGGGGGGAAACCTCCTTTGAGAAATATCAATACAAATAATTCTTGGATGCCTTCATTAGCCTCAACACATACTTATATACTAATTCTAATCTAAACAACTATTACTCCCCATGAATGTGGGATAATGCAACATACTAATTGGATGAATTAACAACTATTAAACCCCATGAATGTGGGACAATACACCATACTAACAGGACGACTTACAAAGCGTATGCATCTGAAAAAATATAGGAACGAAATAAAGAGGGTTGAAATGGGTTCTTAACATCCCCTCCCTCTTAGAAAAATATTTGTCCTTAAAGCTTTAGATGTGGAAACTTTTGCTGAATCTGAATGAGTGGCTCCCATGTAGCATCTTCTCGTTGCATGTCGCGCCACTCATTTAAGACTTATGTTATGGGCTGAGAGAGAATCTTATGAGTGTGCTTATTAAGGATGGACTACAGTTCCAAAATGATGGATCCTTCATTGTCTAGTTCTCGCAAAACAGTTTGTGCTTTGATGTTGGTCTCAATAACTTTATTAAGACAAGAGACATGAAATACTGGGTGAATGCAAGAAGAAGGACGAAGTTCCAATTGATAAGCAAAGAATCCAATCTTCTGAAACCCCGCCAACAATAAAATGATTCAACCATAATGTTTGAATTGACATATTTGTCATAAAATAAAACTACTTTTTTTGTTCGTATTTTTGACATATCTCCGTGTGTTTTTACTCAAATTTCAAGCAAGAGAGTTCGTTGGATGCAGAATTTAATTCCACATTAAATGAGTATCCACACTGCATACTTTTGATGGACCCCGCTACCCCAAAAACAAGAAATACCTGAAAAAACATGATGATGATGTCATCATCACGATTTTTCAAGTATTTATTGTTTTTGGGGTAGCGGGGTCCATCAAAAGTATGTGGTGTGGGTACTCGTTGGATGCAGAATTACATTCTACATCCAACAAGCTCTCCCCCTTAGAATTTGAGTAAAAACACACAGAGATATGTCGAAAATACGAACAAAAAAAGTAGTTTTTTCATTCTTCCTCCAAAATTAATAACTATTATTTTATTATTTTAGCTATTGTTTTATTATTTTAAATAATTTTTTATTATTTTAACTATTATTTTATTATTTTCCTTAGGATGCCCATTTTAGACCTAAAATTTCCTCTAATGACACATGCATATCGATCCAAAATTTCTTGGAGATCCAAGGGAGTAGTTGAGACCACTGAAGGTTGCATCTGAATGAAATGGAGCTGAGCGATGACACCATGTGAAATTTTATTAAGGATATTTTCTGTGTGATGTGAACTGATGATGCTAAGAGACACTGGTTATAAGCCCTTCAATGTTTGTTTTTCCCATTGATTGAAAATTGCATCCAAAGTTCAACAAAATCCCATAAGATGGGTCCAAGTTTGCGTAACCATTGATCTCCCAAAACCACATCACATCCTCCTAATTGAAAGGAAAACATGCTAGACAACAACTTATAATCCCCAATCGATATTCACATATTATGACACTTCCCTTTCCAAGGTAAGGTGCCCCCATTGGAAATCATGACTTCAAAGATGGAGCAAGGATGGACAAAACAATCATCCTGTTTGGTGATACTGGGATCAATGAAGTTATGAGTGCTACCAAAATAAATGAGTATTGTAAGAGGGATTTTTTTTATTAAATCCCTGACCCGCATGGTTTATGTGGTGGTGACTCCAGATAATGCATGGAGAGATATCTCTGGCTAGTTGTCTTGAGCACGAAGGTCAACAGGAAGTTGCTAAATTTCACCCTTAGCATATACTGGATCCTGATCATTATGAGAAAAATTAGCTGCAGGTACAAAATACACATCCAAGAGATAGAGTTTTTTCTCAGCACATCGATGTCCCCAGGTGAATTTATCGTCATAATTATAACAAATCCATTTTTCCCTACATGCCCACATCTCAGCTTCAGACAAATGCTTGATAAGGGTGGTTCTAGGAACTGTTAGAATTTGAGGTCTTTGGAGAACCATATTTCATAATTGAACAAAAGTGTATTTGGAGCATTGTTGAGCCATGATATTGTTCTCTGCCAACTTAGCAAACCCTAGGGATTCCATCATTGTGTTGGGTTTGAACAGTTTAACCTCATATCCGATTGCATACTTCAGACCACTAATAAAATAACTCATGTAGATTGCATCAGGAAATCCTTTTGTGTGATTGGCTAGTTTCTCAAATTATGTCTGATACTCCCTCACCGTACCAGTTTGGCAAAGTTTGGTGAGTGATCCTATGAAGTCATCAAAAGAACTAGGGATAAATTGTTGCAAAATGAGGTGAAAAAAATATGTCAAGTTTGGATCTATGTGATCCTTGATGTAATAACGAAACCATTGAAGGGCATCATGTTCCAAATGAAAGCATGCAAGTGGAACTTTATTGACATGAAAAGTGTTATGCAGTTTGAAATATTGTTCTTCCTTGTAAATCCATCCAGACAAATCATCACCATTGAAGCAAGGAAAATCAAGCTTCGACCCACAAAAGTTTCTAGAAGAAGATAACCCAGTGTTTATAGACGACTCAAGTTGTCGTCAGTTTCTCATCGCTGAATTGGGAAGATGGAGACTGAGAAATTTTGATCCATATCTTTGAATTTGGTCTGGAGGTTAATGAGTTCTTATTCCATTTGTTTATTTTCTCCTGCGCGGGTGACAACCATAAGAAATATTTTTTTTTGGGAAATGGGTAGAAAAACAAAAATAGAAAAGGTTTTAGAATAGGAAAATTTGAGTTGGGAAAAACTAGGGTGGGTAATTGGGGTTTGACTAGGTTTTGGACACTTCCTGAAGGCCAAGGAAGCATAAAATGCAAATTTCAGAAGCAGGGTGAAGGAATTGGATAATTTGTCAGAGAGGGACAAAGAAGAAGAATTGGGAAACAAACACAGTAGAAAAATTTGAAGGTGATTAGATGAGAATCATAGAAGTTATGGAAAACCCTAAAAATAGACAAATGTGGAATTTCGGGCATCACAAAGTGGAATTTGGGATAGGTTCCTAAAGGAAGGAATATGGAGAATAGAATTACGGGGGTTAAAGTGTTTTTTTTCTGTTTAATGGAGATGATCTATGGCGGCTCTAGAAAAATTATCTTCATCAATTGGAAATAGATATGGACCCCACGTATGTTCGACTTCCTTAAATTTCAAGGTATTCACTCAACCACCAATGATTTCTAACGACTTGCATATTGGGGAAATACCCCTCACTCCACGACTCAGGTAAAATTGATAACCACTTTTCATTAACGAAAGCTCTTGGTCTACCTCATGGGTAGAAACTGGTCAATCAGGTAGGGGTCATTGCCCTTTTCTCTTGGAAGGTCCTCTTAAGGTTCATACGGTACTCCTCACAATGATTTTTAGGGCTAGGACAAAGTACTTCCCATAGTAAATAATATAGGGTTTAGTCCCTGATTCGAATGAATAATATAGATGCAAAGAAGAAGCACTACTGCAGTAATCACGGCTCCAGGAAACACGACAAAATAAAAAAAAGTGGCATAAATTCCACCCAACGAGCCCAAGAAAGTTCTCTGATACCAGATGTGAGGAACCTCCAACAATAAACAACAAGAATGTATGATATAATAGAAATAGCATAGCACATAAGAGATTTTATTGATCCCATGCCACTTTGAGGGGAAAGCTCCTTTGACCAAGCTCAATACAAATAATTCTTGGATGCCTTCATTAGCCTCAACACATACTTATATACTAAGTCTGATATAAACAACTATTACTCCCCATGAATATGGGATAATTCAACATACTAACTATATGACTTAACAACTATTACTCCCCATGAGTGTTGGATAATACAACATACTGAAGGGATGACTTACAAAGCATATGCATCCGAAAAAATATACTAAAAAAATAAAGAGGAGAGTTGACACAGGTTCTTAACAAGGATCTGCAGATAGAACTATTGCACTCCATGATATTTGCAAGATTGATAAATTTCTTCATACTTGTGCACAACACATTTTACTTTTTAGAAATATCAATAGAATTTGAAGTTGTTGGTTAGATAGTCCTATTTTACTTTTTTATTACATCTATGTTTGGCATTGCTTAAAGCAATTAAATGATATGTACTAGATAAAAGTTTATAGTATAGCTTCAACCTATAAGAGGTTTTATTTGATTCTTTTAGCTTAGAGAGAGTGAGAGAGAGGTCCAATGAAAATAGACCTTAAAAAATGGCTACCATTTATGTATCTATCCTTGCAGAGAAGAAGTGTTCCAAAATGGTAGGAGTCCCCAAAACGAAGCTATAATAGCACTGCATGGATCAAATAAATGAATCATGGTTTGGGACCTTAGTTGGTGGGATTAGGAGGGAATTATAATATTATATAGATCCACTTTTAAAAATTAACTTATTTCATGCTTGATGTATATGATTGTAAAGAAAAACACGTACTATTTCTATAATATATTCCTAAGTGGCACTAGTCCTTTTTTATTTTGAAATAGATTTGGTGATGAAAAATATCTAGAGTATGCTAAAGTGGCACCTCCTGGTTTTTTATTCATACATGGAGGAAACACAAGCAATATTTCAGACTTCTAATGGAATCCAACTAAATAATGGGTCATTTCTAGAATTTCTGAAGACAACGTTCTTCAAGTGTGGTAGATGTTAGAGCACATTTACAATGATGATAATAATTCACATAAATATTAATAGGTTTTTTTATGTTTGGACAAGCTACTTGATATTTTACAGGACCTCATAAAACTTGGAGCTTCTTCATGCCATGGTTATGGCACCGAGCTAGAGAAGCCTCCTAGAAGGAATATCGCTGAAAGCGAGCTTGTATACCACAATGACTTGAAGGATTCTTTTTTGTTATAGGACAAAAGTTTCTTCTCATTTTGTAAAATGATCTGAACATTTAATTTCTCAAATGAAAGTATGGAGCTTCTCTTCATTACAGAGTTGTGCAAAATGACCATGCTATGCCCTAATCGGTGCAAAATGGTTGGTCTATGCCCTAATCATTGTAGAAAGTGATAAATGGTATCATCATGCCTATATTAGGATGCATTTAGGGATATAGAGCATTCAAATAAGGATGCAACCCCTTGCAGATTGGAACAAAAATTAATTTAACTAATTTGTAATATAACAATACCATGCTCAGGAACTCAAAATGGAAATAAAATGGAGTGACTCAGAACTTACTAATGCCAATGTGGGTCAAATCCTTCTTGTTAAAGGTGCTCCCAAAGTTCCCCTTGGTTTTCCATGAGCCCAGTGCTTCTAGAGACTAGTTGATATTAGAGCACCAAATCCTAAAAAAATGAATTCCAGTTGAATTCATACCATTGATCCCTAGAAGAATGAATTGAAATGGATATGGTCTTTAGTTTCCACTACTTATGTAGGAATAATGTCACTGTATTAGTTTGAATATTCAACAAATCCCTCTAATGAAATTCTAGTGGCATCACTTCTTCCTTTCCATAAACTAACCTAAATGGAGTGTGCTTGGTGAGCGTTTAGGATATGTTTTAATAATCCGATAAAACTGCTGGAATGCGTTGATACCAGTCATCACAGTGTATGTTACAAACCTATGTTGGTGCCTGCTCCAAGATCTTGTTAAATGCGTCCAATGTTCCATTCACTTGATGGTGGTAAGGAGTAATCTACTAGTAATATATCATGAATTGTTTAGTTAGCATGCAGATGAATGTTATCAGAACCAAACCGGTGATTGAAAGGGCCAACCCCAGGAACTAAAATTGGACGAAAAATGGATAAAAAAATGAGTTGAGCACATTCATATTTTCAAAAAATAAATATATATCCATGTGAATTCAAACCATTATACACAAATATGCAAATTTTCTCATGTAAATAGCAAGTAAGAGCGTATAAAACCAAAATATCATCGACTACAAATACGTATCTAAAGAAAAGTAGATCAACAAAGAGGTTATAAATGGCCTCTAAAGTCAAAATATAAGCATAATACTGCAGTCTAGACTCTATAATCTACAATCTAATCATTCTAATCATATATAAAAATTATCTTAGTCCTCATACTCAGACTCAGAGTCATCATCTACATCCTCAACATGAGCATTTCTTGACTCCCCTAGGCCTGAACGCACTTGTCTAACTCCAACATCAACGTTCACATCCTCTTGTTGTGGAAGAGTGCCCAAGGCCATCCATAATTAAATGTGAATGATATGGAGGGTGGAAACCTCCTTTTACAAAATTAGAAGGGTCGTGGGTCAATTAAATAGCTCACACATGGACCCTATTTTTTATTTTATTGGAAGAATTTGAAATTACCTTTTTTGGGGGGTCCTTGCTGTTTTTGTACAGAACGAGCAAGTTTGGACAAAACCAAGCAATTTTGTATGGAACCGACTGGTTTAGCCTTGAAACTAGCCAATTTCGCATGGAACCGACCAAAAACAGTTTGAGTGCGTGATTTGAATCAGTGAAGCTTGTAAACCAGTTCAATTGGCAGCTTTTTTCAAAACTGATTGGGTTCTGATAACATTGATGCAGATAGTGGAATTCAAGAAGTGAGCTCCTTGATCACTCATTAACATTTTCGAGCACCCTAACATAGTGATGGCATGCTAAAAAATAAACCGTGTATTGATCTATAGTGTAGAATATTTTACTCGTGAACTTCTAACCATCTTATCAAGTATTTAGTTGTGTTAATGATGTACCCTAGGTTATTCCTTTATGCAAGTGGGTTAATAGGGCCCACTAGATCGATATATCTAAATGTGGAGAGTGCTCTATGATCATATTTTTTCAGTGATAGAAAAATGGTGATCCTATTTGGCCACCAAATTAGCAAAGATGTTAACCTCTAGCAAAATCATGGAATGTTCTAACATGACATTTTTTCACTTCCAAAATTTCAACATTAATTCAAAGTTCAATATCTAGATTGGAATTTTTTAAAGCGTATGTTCAGTTCAAAAGTTTCAAATTGAGGTTAATACAAGTTATTGTTATTCATATGGGTTTAAGAGTAATTACTCATATGGGTTTAAATTACTCTTAAATTTTAATTTAAGAGTATAATGACTCAAAATTGTGTTTCAAAGGGAGAATGTTGGTCCATAGGCAATCACAAAGTCATAGATCACCTTTCTTGTAAGTTTCTATTTATATCACTTTATAAATTGGCATACATATTTAATGATAAGTTGTCAATAAGATTTAGATATAGAGGTGACTATAATTCTTGTACTATACAATACTATAATTTGCATGAAGATCAATATTGAAAATGGCTAAAACTTTTTTCTCCGTTTGTAGTCTCTTTTTCACTTACTTTATAGATTAACATAAATATAAACACTATTTCATGAAGAAAAAAAATTATCCTTTATAAAAACTACATTAAATAAATAAAATTTCAAATATTAAATTTACAATTTAACTATTTATTTTTATTTCATTTTTAATAGACTTCTTATTGTTTAAAAGAAAAAAAATTAAATAAATTATAAAGTACTATTTTTTGCAATTATAATTATACAATCTTCATCCAAAATTAAATTTATTAATTTTAATATTAAAACGAAATTTAACACTCTTTAATAAACTGATTGTATTTATTGAGATGGTATGAATGCAAACAATAATATAAATTTCATATTAACTAAAATCTTATTTTGATATAAAATTATATCAATACTCCTTAATACGTTTAGTATTATTATTTATTATACATGTAGTTAGCCTACGCCAATGCTATGATTATAAATCGGATACTTCCTATCAGTTCCATGCAGCATATTGAAATTCCTCTGATGGGTTTATAGTCTACAATTAGTATAAGTCTATAACACTATCTACTTCCTAAGGGTTGGTTCATTCATCATAAAGTGTTATATGTAAGGTCTTAGTTAATAAACACATAAGTTCAAGGCCTCACTCATAGAATTGAATACTTGACCTCTTGATTTGATTACTTAGGTGATACATTAGGGCTAATTCTTTAATGTAAGTTTTTAATATATTTAAAGTATTGAATTGAGATTGTACAGTCTTTTTTTTCAGCAGAAAAAATGCCAAACCTTGTTATTCATTGGGAATCAAAGGACATTGTATACATGACAGCCTTCCACAACAGGATTACAGGCTGTGAATAAGTCTATGGGGATCCCTCTACTCACCAAACTATCTAATCATGAAGAGGAAAGACATTAGGGGCTAGATACCCAGCCAAATACAATAATACAGAACCAAAGGGGCCACAAGGATACAGATTCTTAGCAAAAAAACCATAAGACAGTTCAACACAGAATTGAACTCCGAGATAGAGGGCTTTGACAATCATTCCTATAAATCAGTGAGCATGATCAGTAGGATGATAGTCTCTTACCAGTCAGCTCAAGGTCCTGCCAGACAAGAAAAAGAATTAATCGGGCCAAAAAAGAGAAAAGGGACTGAGACCCGGCACAAGGCTTAAAAAAGCCAAAAATTTCCATGATCCATGATCATGCCATTCATAAATTCTGAGTAAAACCCAATACCAGGATCCAACACAAGAGCTTTCTTAGAGAGACAGTTATCCTGTTGATTATTCTCATGATAAATATGAGTGAGAGTCGAAGGATAAAAGAGATGTATGAGAGATCTGATATCCTTGCCCCAATGACTCGGGCTGGGAGAGTCCAAAGATGAAATGTTGTTATCCCAATTGATAATGACTAGAGAGTCACCAAAGATGGTTTGCAGAGGGATCCCCAAAAGCTTAGACACAGCGAGAAGATCCCAAAGAGCAAGGAGCTCAGCTCTTGTATTAGTGCTTGTGCCGCAATCGAGAGAGAAAACAAGGAAATGTGAGTCACTCAGGTGTAGCACAAAGCCTGCTCCTCCAAGGTCATCGGCAATTTCCCCATCAAAAAAACCACAAGGATAAGAGATCTAAGGACTCAGACCAATATTTCTAATCTTGAGATTTTGTTTCGGAGCTGGATACAGTAAACAGAGAGCTTTAACCTGCTGAAGGATGTCTGGCATAGATAGCAGCTTATTTTCAAATAAAGAGTTGTTCCTCATTTTCCACAAACTCCAGAAGATGAAGAGAGGAAAATAGCTACTGGCTGAGTGCGTTGAAGTGCTCTTATACCAAAGTTCCTGAAATGTCCTTAGAGAGAAATTTAAAAAAAAAGGAAGGCCGGACTACTCAAGAAAAACAAAAAGACCCTTTTGGAAACAGTGCAATCTAAGAACAAATGTTGAGCTGAATCTTCATTCATCCTACAGAGAATACAAATATCGGGACCTTGCCATCCTCTCCTTTGCAAATTGTCCCAATTTAGTACTCGATTCATGACCACTAGCCAGATAAAACAATGGATTTTTACAGGGATATTGAACGACCAAAGAAAATCCAGCACCTTTGAAATATCCGGGGAGGGTTCATGACAGCGGTGATGTTATCTCCTAAAATAACCAGTCGGTTTTTCACTATTTTAGGTGACAGGTTTGAGTCCAAAAAAAAAATTTATTTTTTTTTAGAGTCAGTAAGGAGGTCCTCGTTCTCAATACTAAGTCAAAAATCTAATTCATTTGAGTCTTGGTATCAAATGTTGGGAAAGACAGGTTGTGGTAGCTAACTCTGTTTTGTAGAGGCCACATTAGCTGCCAAAAGAGCTCAGTTTCGGCAGTTGGAAGGATTTAGCTAAGTTCAAGGCCAAATTAGCTGCCACAAGAGCCCAGTCTCGGCAGCTGGGAATATTAAGCTAAGTTTATGTTAGCTGCCAAAAAACGACCTCATTAAAAAAATTAAAAGGAGAGCACGTGTCTGTACTTGACTTCACATCAAGCGAGCCTGTATGTTTTTCCGCCAAAGAGAAGATCAGAACGCATCTCATATGACCATCATGAAGTTTAATGTCGGTATACTGCCGAAAGCAAGTCATGAAGCACCATATCATTAACTACGCAGGATTACGCAGGGGGCTCATAATGTAATGCATATCTGAAGATCATTCGAAGCTGATCGATTCATCATTTACACAGGAGCTCATAATGTAAGGCATATCTGAAGATCATTTGAAGCTGATCGATTCATCATTTCACACGAGCTGGGCGATATCATAGGTGATCACCGGCTGGGTTCATTCAGATGGGTATCTTATTTCTCAAGCATTGCGAGCAGACCCGAGGTCCCCGGTTATGTCATCACGCAGTTGAAGTTCCGGTTCAATCCAGGGGTTTTCTTTTATCAAAACAAGGCATCGATCAAGGAGTGTTCTCATCAAGACTATTTTTCAGCGCAGTATCTCTTTATTGTTTACTGCGAAACAAAGGTTCAGCTCATGGCAAAAACAAATCTGCCACTCAGGACAGAGCTAGATGGGATCTGGTACCTCGAGTCCCACCCACAAGTGGCTGAGTTCTTCAAGACCGCACAGGTGTTTGATTATTGTGAAAAGCTCACCAGTTTTAACCAGCCACTCGCTGAAGCATTCGCTCAGAGCTACAATGGGAGAACAGTGAAATTTGGCAGAGAAGAGTTTCATGTGGATGAGGTAGCCATAGCCGAGTGTACAGGTCTCCCCAGGACAGGGCAGAGTTGGTTTAAGACCACTAAGGCCTCAGATATTGAATTCAGGTCATATCTTCTACCAGCCCATAAGGAAACCGTTCAAAGAAGAGATTTTCCCATCACCTTTCTGGAACCTCAATGGCAGACTCTTTTAAAGGCCATTTTCGTTTACATAACCTGTGAAGGCCGATACCACAGGGTGCTGCACTACCATTTCAAGTTATTGAATCATTTCACAGGAAGGGTAAGTATAAATCTGCCATACTTCTTCCATAAGACCCTAACTAAGATGGCAAAGCAAGTCCAAGCTAGACCCAGCAAGACAGCAAGCAGGATCTCTCACCAGGGTCTCATAACATTGATAATCAAAGAGCTGTTGAAGAAGAGAGGTATAGACTGGAACTATTTTTTGTTTTGGCATGAGTTTCCCACAGAGCTTGCCAGTGAAGAAGCAGTTGAGCAGGGTAAGGGCGAGAAGAGCAGCACTCCCAAAACCAGCAAGATAAAGAGGAGAGCCATCTCTCCTCAAGCCCAAACTGAATCCCCTTCCTCATCCAGCAAAATGAGAAGGGCAAAGAGGAAGCTAGTGTTTGAACAAGCTGAAGGAACTCCTCAAGGTAAAAATCCACTAAATCTCCCCTACTTAGGATCTGAATCTGGAGACGAAGGAAATCAAGGAGCAGAGCAGCCCATGGAAGGAGACAAAGGTAAAGACCCTCCCCTAACTAATGTATCAGGTCCCAAACCTTCCACACCAAAGACCAACAAATTCAATAAGCTGCTACATGAACTTTCCCAGGCAAGACACAATGAGAAGCAGGTCAAGTTGCACAATGCAGAGCTGATTGGAAGGAATATGGCACTGCATGATCGGAGCCAGGAAATCGTTGAAAGACTCAAGAAAACCACCGAGAGAAACGCGATGCTGATAAAAGAAAATGCTAAGCTCTACCGCACTCTCAGGATGCTCAGGTTAAAATTGAAGGAATTGGAGGGGACAGAGGTACAACCAGGAGTCACGAAAGCGCAACCATCAGGTCTAGACACATTGGCTGAGGTGGCCACGATCCCTAAGGAGGTAACACCTGTGGGAGCTCAGCAAGAACAGCCTGTGGGAGCTCAACAAGAACAGCCTGTGGAAGCTCAGCAAAGGCAGACCAAACAAGCAACTAGAAGGAAGGGAACAGCTACAAAGAAGTCTTAGCGACTGATCACAAGCTTTCAGCTTTTGGCAGCTTAGGCGAGCACCACAGAGCTCATTAGCTGCCAGAAGGACTGACTTTTGGCGACTAGCATCGTTTGGGGTTTTAATTTTTGAAACTGTTTTTCAGCTTTTGGCAGCTTAGGCGAGCCCACAGAGCTCATTAGCTGCCAAAAGGACTGGCTTTTGGCAGCTAAGGCACGAAATCAGCATGATGGTTAGCTGCCAAAAGCCTGTTTTTGCAAAGATCCTTTGATTTCTCCCAAAACTCAGTCTTGATTCACGAAACTGGAAGAAATGAATGGATTATAAGGCATATTATCTATGTTTCAGAGGCTTGGAGCGAATTTTGGATCAATGGGCACTTTTGACTAAGTTCAAACCTTATTTCAAGGAGCATCTCTATCAATCAACTACCACATCATGAAAATCAGATCGATGGTGCGCCCAACTCTGTCCACCGAGCCTTGGAAGGCTGCTTCACTTCACCAACCATCGAGCTGTTGAAAGAGATCTCCATATCAGAATCTCCTTCATTTTAGGGATCAATCCCTATGTTTTTGTTTTAAACTATCAGTTATGTTTTAATTGAACTCGACAGATCCATGTTTTAGGATCTGGAAACTTTTGTAAAGGCTTTAAAAGGTCTAAGAACTCACACTGAAAGGGGTTTGAGCTTGGAGAAACTTGGCCTATGTTTAGTTGCTATTCTAATAAAATCACAGTTTTCTCTTGTTGTTGTTATCAGATTTTGTCATCCACCATTATTCTGCACTCTTTTGGATTATTTCAGCTTATGCTCATGATTTGATGGAGGAATTTCTTACTGCTTAGTATAGCCCTGCATTATGTATGTATTTGGTTGTGTAAACCCTGCGTTTAATGTATCTGGTTATCTGAGCAATATTCTACATGCCTGTTCTGTTATTTATTATCTGATTTGCAGTTTCTAAGAGCACTGGCTCATTAAATTATTTGGATTAGCAGTCTTTCCATTGTGCCATTCTAGTATCCCCTCGATCCACTTACTGAAAGATAATGATTTTACAAGTTACCAAGCATACTTAGCCGTAACCACTAAGTAGTTTCTTGGAGAGCTAACAAAATGGCGCCGTTGCCGGGGAGCGAGGTGAGAAGCTGATCTTCCTGGGAGACGACACAGATCTGGTCCTTGATGATAGACAAGGATTAGACACTTACTGGTTATATATCTTCTATCTGGCGACTCCACAACATCATTCTGGCTCCAAAGAGGGCCAGTACCAGAGCAAATCCCCAAGGACCCCTGGTGTCTCCAGTATCAACTCCAGATCGAATCTTGAGAGAGGCGAAGAAGACCAAAAGCCAAGTTGTTCCAGAAGTCACCACTATAAGTTCAACTGCTGTTA
Source organism: Pseudotsuga menziesii (assembly GCA_001517045.1). Classification (NCBI taxonomy): domain Eukaryota; kingdom Viridiplantae; phylum Streptophyta; class Pinopsida; order Pinales; family Pinaceae; genus Pseudotsuga; species Pseudotsuga menziesii. The sequence goes on from LPNX010348239.1 coordinate 84,422, forward strand.
TTTTTTCTGCTGCACCACATACCACAGTCATCATGGCTGGGGGAGGGGGAGAAAATATGACCCGAATGGAACAAATACTAGCTAACAGATATGCTCCACTGGTGCTAGTACTTCCACTGTCTCAAATGCCTGTCAGGGACTACCAAAAATATATGCCTAAATTCTTCGGGCCAGGCAACTACGCAGCAGAAGAGCACCTTGAAGCATTCTATGCTTATGCAGAAAATATCAACATCGAAGCTCAAGATGTTTGGATGAGAATCTTTGTCCAGAGCCTGGATGGAGAAGCCCGGAAATGGTTTAAAACACTGCCAGCTGCTTCCATAGGAGACATCACCGCTCTTGATGATGCTTTCTTAAAAAATTGGGGAGACAGAAAGGATTACCTGCACTACATCACTGAGTTTGGAAATCTCAAGCGTAAAACAAGTGAGTCTGTGTCTGATTTCACCAAGAGGTTCAATAAGATGTATGAAAAGATCCCTGAGGTAGTCAAACCTTCCGAAACATCTGCTATGATCACATATTCCGGAGCCTTCGATTACCAATTCGGTTTGCTGCTTAGAGAGAGAGATTCTGAAACTCTTGTAGCCATGCAAGAGGCTGCCCTGAAGGTTGAATCTAATCTGTCATCTTCCGAGAAACTGAGAGCAAGTTCCGAGAGGAAGAAAAGGGGTGAGGAAGCCTCTTCTTCATCCAATTCAAATCAGAAGGTGGATAAGTTAGCAAAGATGTTAGAATCCCTGACATCTAAAATGGAAAAGATCAGAAGCAGCAACAGGCCTCCTGACAGAGCAAGGAATCAAAACCGAAATGACTACCCTAATAGAAATCAGAATCGAGCTGATTATCCAAACAGGAATCAGAATTGGAGAAGAAACCAACAACAAGTGCAACTCATGCAGAGAGAGAGGAATCCTGCTGATGATCAGAGGATCAGGGCTCCTTTCCAGAATGTAGTGCTCGATGAAGAAGACGAGGAGGAGGTTCAAGAACTTGAAGAAGACATTCACTGTGTCGAGGATGAGTGCAAAGAGATCTACTTAACCGAAGCTGATTATGAAGGGTCATTGTTTGACCAGGAACTGAACCAGCTGTATGAAGATCAGGCCATACTGCAAACTGAGGAACCAACTGGATACAATCTGAGATCCAAAAAGAATGTTGGAAAACAAAATACTCCAATTCCTCCGAAAAGGACTGCCGCAAAGCAGCCAGCCAAAGAAGTTCAGAAAACATCTCAGTCACTGCCCATGGTAAGAACTAATCCCTCTGAGTCTGAAAAAAATTCTTTTCCTTCTTTCAATTTACAAACAGAAATTCAAAAGCTGAAGATCCCTGTGCCTCTTATTCAACTCATGAAGAACGAAGCCTTCAGGAAGGACATTTGTAAAAGTCTTGATCACAAATCTGTCTCTTTTTCCTCTGACTCCATAAACTTGTCTGATGATAAACCCAGCATTGTGCTAGGCCCTATGATTGAAGAACGAGATGAAAGATGCCCCCCTTTTTATGTTTCTTTGGATATCCATGAAAAGACCTTGCACAATTGCCTCCTAGACTCAGGTGCTTCCCATAACATAATGTCCAAAACAGTCATGCATGGGTTAGGATTAGAAATCACCCGCAGCTACCATGATTTGTTCTCCTTCGACTCCAGGAAGGTGAAATGCCTCGGGTTAATAAAAGACCTTGTTGTTTCTCTGTCCTCTGCCCCGATGAAAACCATGGTCATGGACGTTGTTGTGGTTGATATCCCGCCCAAGTTTGGATGTCTGCTGTCCAGATCATGGATGAAAAAACTAGGTGGAACCTTGCAAATGGACCTATCTTATGCCACTATCCCAGTCTTTTCGGGAGAGAGCAGGAGACTATACCGTGAGTCTCAGCTTTCTTTCATCATCAGTGATGAGAAGAACCCTGCTAACCATCCCATTTATTCAGTAGACACGGGAATGGGCTCGTGTATCCTGCAGGTGGATGATTCTTTACCAGAATCCCTGCCTTTAAAAAAGCCTATGGTCCAGCCTATCGACAGTGAGAAAGAAAATGGAGTGTGGACAATTTTCTTTGATGGAGCCTGTACCAAAGAATCTGCTAGGGCGGGGGTTGTGTTCATTTCCCCTTCAAAGGAAGAAACACAGCTGTCATTTAAGTTGAATTTCCAAGTGACAAACAATATAGCTGAGTACGAAGCCTTGCTGTTGGGGCTGAATTCAGCCAAAGAAATGCAGATTAAAAGGTTACAAGTGTTCGGGGATGCTGATCTGATTGTTCAGCAGGTTAACAAATCTTTTCAAGCAAAGCAGGTGAGGCTCAAAGCCTACAGAGACGAGGTATTCAGACTCATCCCTTATTTTTCTGATTTCAAAATAGCGCATGTTCCAAGATTGATGAATGAAGTGGCTGATTCTTTAGCTGTTTCAGCTTGTGCTTTTATTCCTCCTCTGCCTCCTAGATTATCCTATGAAATACAAGTAAAATATCGGCCATCATTGCCTGATAATGTAGAGTTTTGGCAAGTATTCGAGGATGATGCAGAGCTAACCAGATTTCTGAATGTGGTAGATGAATTTACTGACCTTGAAATTGATGAAGAAAATCAAAATGGGCAGGCTGCCCCAGAAAAAACCAAATTGAAAAGCAAAATCGGGGCACATGAAATAGTTCAGCTTTCTTCCAACAGAATCCCAAAAGGGCTGGTACCTTTGGAGAGACTATTTGACAGCAATGATGTTGCTGTTAAGCTTGGGAAGAAAGAGGACGAATCTGATAGTTGTCCTCTGAACCTGGCAAATGAATCAGATCCGAAATATGTGAATTTGGCTTCCCACTTGACAGAGCAACAGAAGTCTGGCTATGCTAGCCTTTTGAAGGAATTTTCCGACATCTTTGCGTGGAAGTATTCGGATCTGAAGACTTATGACACAGAGATCATTCAACATAAGATCCCGCTGAACAAAGATACTACTCCTTTCCGACAGAATCTGAGATCATTCAATCCAATGCTGCTGCCCACAATGGAGAAGGAAATAAAAAAATTGCTTGAGGCCAAGATCATTATCCCGTTGAGATATTCCGATTGGATTGCCAATCTTGTCCCCGTGAGAAAGAAGAACGGTGAAATTAGACTCTGTGTCGATTTCAGAAACTTGAATAAGTGTTCTCGAAAGGACAATTACCCACTGCCCAAAATGGAACATATTTTGCAAAACGTTTCTGGGGCAAGTGTCATGTCCTTCATCGACGGATTCTCGGGGTACAATCAAATTGTTGTCCATCCTGATGACAGAGAAAAGACTGCTTTCACGACTCCATGGGGTAC
>LPNX010348239.1:87824-101104 GCA_001517045.1 Pseudotsuga menziesii
ACCTGTTGCTTTTTTCAGCCGAGTACTCCATGATGCTGAGCTTAAGTATGAACCTTTGGAGAAGCAAGCGTATGCATTGATCAAAGCCCTAAAGGCATTCAGAATTTACATTCTCCAGTCCAAGGTAATTGCTTATGTCCCCTCTGGTTCAGTCAAAGAGGTTTTAGTGCAGCCTGACATTGATGGCAAAAGAAGCAAGTGGGTGGCCAAGCTGATTGAATTCGACATAGAAATCAAACCTGTCAAGCTGGTTCGAGGGCAGGGACTCCCTCGATTATTGGCTGAAGAAAATTGCAAAGCTTTAAAGATTTATGAAGACAAGAGAGGTAAACAAATTTCCAATTTGAAGTTTCAGCAAATCAGACAAGCTCAGATTTACAGGTAACCTCTTATATTTCAGAGTGTGAATGGTACAGAAATATTGTTTTCTTTTTGCAAAATCTTTCTTTGCCAGAAGGACTCACAAGAACACAAGGAAGAGCTCTTAAGCTTAAATCTGCGAGCTTCTGCATTAAAGATAACTTGTTGTTTTGGAAAGACCCTTTAGGAGTACTCCTGAGATGTGTAACAAAGGAGGAGGCTGTTAAAGTGATGACTGAATTTCATGACAGTATCTGTGGCAGACATCACTACTGGAAGACAACTGTCCACAAAATACTGAGAGCAGGTTATTACTGGTCTTGTGTATTTTCTGATGTGTTTGCCTTTGTAAAAGCATGCGACAAATGTCAAAGGTTCCAAGGAAAAGGGCAGCTGAAATCTCTACCATTGAAGCCCATAACAGCTGTTGGTCCATTCAAGCAATGGGGCTTGGACTTCATCGGAGAGATCCATCCTTCATCGAGCAATCAGCACAAGTGGATATTGGTTGCCACAGATTATTTCACGAAATGGATCGAAGCCATTCCCACGAGGAATGCTACTCACAAGGTTATTATTGACTTTCTGTTTAATAATATCTTTTCAAGGTTTGGCTGTCCCAGGAAGCTGATTACAGACAATGCTCCTGCCTTTAATGACCGACATTTGGTAAGCTTATGTGAAGAGATGGGGGTCAAACTAGCTCATTCCACGTCATATTACCCACAGGGCAATGGACTAGCTAAGTCCTCAAATAAAAGTTTGTCTCGTATTATCAAGAAATTGCTTGAGGAAAATAAGAAAAGTTGGGACAGCAAGTTAAAATTCGCCTTGTGGGCTGACAGAGTCACTATCAAAAAGTCCATTGGTACATCACCATTTAAACTAGTCTATGGCACTGAAGCCATATTCCCGGTCCAACTTGTTTTACCAGTGACTAATTTCCTTCAAGAGGTCGGTTCTGAACCTGATGATCACACTAGAAGAGTTTTCCAATTGGTGGAGTTATAGCAGGAGAGAGAACATCTGATAGAGAAGTCTGAAAATCACCAAATGAAGGTAAAAAGCACTTTTGACAGGAAAACAAAAAAGGAGGTGTTCGAAATAGGTGATTTTGTTTTAAAGTGGGATGCAGCTAGGCAAAAGAAGGGACAGCATGGTAAATTCGATTCATTATGGACCGGTCCATACATTATAGTAGAGGCACATCACAATAACACCTTTGTTCTTCATCATCTGGATGGAGAAATTCTCGCAGGTGTCCCATTCAATGGGCGATTTTTGAAGATCTACCTCTCATAAAGACCTCGGGTCTTTCTCATTGTAAAATATTCGTCTTTTCTTTCTGTTTAGAGTCAGTGTGTCAAATAAACTCCATTCCCAATGGTAGTACTAAACTAGGTGTCAGTTTTATTTCCAGGAAAGGCATTTGGTTCTGGGATTCTTCGGAACCTCACTGGGAGGATTCCATCCCCAAGTAGGAGCCAGATGTTATCTCCTAAAATAACCAGTCGGTTTTTCACTATTTTAGGTGATAGGTTTGAGTCCAAAAAATTATTTTTATTTTTTTTTTAGAGTCAGTAAGGAGGTCTTCATTCTCAATACTAAGTCAAAAATATAATTCATTTGAGTCTTGGTATCAAATGTTGGGAAAGACAGGTTGTGGTAGCTAACTCTGTTTTGTAGAGGCCACATTAGCTGCCAAAAGAGCTCAGTTTCGGCAGTTGGAAGGATTTAGCTAAGTTCAAGGCCAAATTAGCTGCCACAAGAGCCCAGTCTCGGCAGCTGGGAAGATTAAGCTAAGTTTATGTTAGCTGCCAAAAAACGACCTCATTAAAAAAATTAAAAGGAGAGCATGTGTCCGTACTTGACTTCACATCAAGTGAGCCTGTATGTTTTGCCGCCAAAGAGAAGATCAGAACGCATCTCATATGACCATCATGAAGTTTAATGTCGGTATACTGCCGAAAGCAAGTCATGAAGCACCATATCATTAACTACACAGGATTACGTAGGGGGCTCATAATGTAATGCATATCTGAAGATCATTCGAAGCTGATCGATTCATCATTTACACAGGAGCTCATAATGTAAGGCATATCTGAAGATCATTTGAAGCTGATCGATTCATCATTTCACATGAGCTGGGCGATATCATAGGTGATCACCGGCTGGGTTCATTCAGATGGGTATCTTATTTCTCAAGCATTGCGAGCAGACCCGAGGTCCCCGGTTATGTCATCGCGCAGTTGAAGTTCTGGTTCAATCCAGGGGTTTTCTTTTATCAAAACAGGGCATCGATCCAGGAGTGTTCTCATCAAGACTATTTTTCAGCGCAGTATCTCTTTATTGTTTACTGTGAAACAAAGGTTCAGCTCATGTCAAAAACAAATCTGCCACTCAGGACAGAGCTAGATGGGATCTGGTACCTCGAGTCCCACCCACAAGTGGCTGAGTTCTTCAAGACCACGCAGGTGTTTGATTATTGTGAAAAGCTCACCAGTTTTAACTAGCCACTCGCTGAAGCATTCGCTCAGAGCTACAATGGGAGAACAGTGAAATTTGGCAGAGAAGAGTTTCATGTGGATGAGGCAGCCATAGCCGAGTCTACAGGTCTCCCTAGGACAGGGCAGAGTTGGTTTAAGACCACTAAGGCCTCAGATATTGAATTCAGGTCATATCTTCTACCAGCCCATAAGGAAACCGTTCAAAGAAGAGATTTTCCCATCACCTTTCTGGAACCTCAATGGTAGACTCTTTTAAAGGCCATTTTCGTTTGCATAACCTGTGAAGGCCGATACCACAGGGTGCTGCACTACCATTTCAAGTTATTGAATCATTTCACAGGAAGGGTAAGTATAAATCTGCCATACTTCTTCCATAAGACCCTAACTAAGATGGCAAAGCAAGTCCAAGCTAGACCCAGCAAGATAGCAAGCAGGATCTCTCACCAGGGTCTCATAACATTGATAATCAAAGAGCTGTTGAAGAAGAGAGGTATAGACTGGAACTATTTTTTGTTTTGGCATGAGTTTCCCACAGAGCTTGCCAGTGAAGAAGCAGTTGAGCAGGGTAAGGGCGAGAAGAGCAGCACTCCCAAAACCAGCAAGAGAAAGAGGAGAGCCATCTCTCCTCAAGCCCAAACTGAATCCCCTTCCTCATCCAGCAAAAAGAGAAGGGCAAAGAGGAAGCTAGTGTTTGAACAAGCTGAAGGAACTCCTCAAGGTAAAAATCCACTAAATCTCCCCTACTCGGGATCTGAATCTGGAGACGAAGGAAATCAAGGAGAAGAGCAGCCCATGGAAGGAGACAAAGGTAAAGACCCTCCCCTAACTAATGTATCAGGTCCCAAACCTTCCACACCAGAGACCAACAAATTCAATAAGCTGCTACATGAACTTTCCCAGGAAAGACACAATGAGAAGCAGGTCAAGTTGCACAACGCAGAGCTGATTGGAAGGAATATGGCACTGCATGATCGGAGCCAGGAAATCGTTGAAAGACTCAAGAAAACCACCGAGAGAAATGCAATGCTGATAAAAGAAAATGCTAAGCTCTATCGCACTCTCAGGATGCTCAGGTTAAAATTGAAGGAATTGGAGGGGACAGAGGTACAACCAGGAGTCACGGAAGCGCAACCATCAGGTCTAGACACATTGGCTGAGGTGGCCACGATCCCTGAGGAGGTAACACCTGTGGGAGCTCAGCAAGAACAGCCTGTGGGAGCTCAACAAGAACAGCCTGTGGAAGCTCAGCAAAGGTAGACCAAAGGAGCAACTAGAAGGAAGGGAACAACTGCAAAGAAGTCTTAGCGACTGATCACAAGCTTTCAGCTTTTGGCAGCTTAGGCGAGCACCACAGAGCTCATTAGCTGCCAGAAGGACTGACTTTTGGCGACTAGCATCGTTTGGGGTTTTAATTTTTGAAACTGTTTTTCAGCTTTTGGCAGCTTAGGCGAGCCCACAGAGCTCATTAGCTGTTAAAAGGACTGGCTTTCGGCAGCTAAGGCACGAAATCAGCATGATGGTTAGCTGACAAAAGCCTGTTTTTGCAAAGATCCTCTGATTTCACCCAAAACTCAGTCTTGATTCGCGAAACTGGCAGAAATGAATGGATTATAAAGCATATTATCTATGTTTCAGAGGCTTGGAGCGAATTTTGGATCAATGGGCACTTTTGACTAAGTTCAAACCTTATTTCAAGGAGCATCTCTATCAGTCAACTACCACATCATGAAAATCAGATCGATGGTGCGCCCAACTCTGTCCACCGAGCCTTGGAAGGCTGCTTCACTTCACCAACCATCGAGCTGTTGAAAGAGATCTCCATATCAGAATCTCCTTCATTTTAGGGATCAATACCTATGTTTTTGTTTTAAACTATCAGTTATGTTTTAATTGAACTCGACAGATCCATGTTTTAGGATCTGGAAACTTTTGTAAAGGCTTTAAAAGGTCTAAGAACTCACACTGAAAGGGGTTTGAGCTTGGAGAAACTTGGCCTATGTTTAGTTGCTATTCTAATAAAATCACAGTTTTCTCTTGTTGTTGTTATCAGATTTTGTCATCCACCATTATTCTGCACTCTTTTGGATTATTTCAGCTTATGCTCATGATTTGATGGAGGAATTTCTTACTGCTTAGTATAGCCCTGCATTATGTATGTATTTGGTTGTGTAAACCCTGCGTTTAATGTATCTGGCTATCTGAGCAATATTCTACATGCCTGTTCTGTTATTTATCATCTGATTTGCAGTTTCTAAGAGCACTGGCTCATTAAATTATTTGTATTAGCAGTCTTTCCATTGTGCCATTCTAGTATCCCCTCGATCCACTTACTGAAAGATAATGATTTTACAAGTTACCAAGCATACTTAGTCGTAACCATTAAGTAGTTTCTTGGAGAGCTAACAGGTGAACAATGAGATCGTACCCCTTAGCTGCAGAAATATCACCAGCATACCTCAAATATCTCCAAATAAGTGAGTCTCTCTGAAAAGACAATCTGACTCTACCATATTCAATACCTGAGATAAATTTGTTCCATAAGAGCCCCCAATCGCCTCCCAGATCCAAGTCTTCTGTCGTAAACTAGTGACTCTTCACCCCATGAGAGATGTTGCATGCCTGTGCTAGAGTAATATTGTCGTAATCCTCTAGATAATCACGGATATCCTGAGGAAGGACCACAAGGTTTCCAGTGCCCATAATCGGATCAATACCAACTCATATATCTTCACCATTCCCTACTTGCCAGGCAAGACCACATCCAACCCAGGATACGGTTCGCAGAAAGCCTTTCCAAATCACAGAAGCATTATTTGCTGTGAAATCGTTTCTACGAAACCAAGAAGACACAGACAGTTCTTTGAGATATTTCACAGAAAACAACTTATGCAAAATCCCATTGCCAGTGAGTGCCAACCAGAAACTTTTCATACGTAAGGAGAGGATGAAGCAACCTAGATGTTTGATGCCCCAGCCACCAAAAGAAATTGGTTTAGAAAGGGTTTGCCAATCCATTAAGTGGTATTTTTTCTTGTATGTTGAGGATCCCCATAAGAAAGTGAAAATCAGTGACCTGAGCTTATCCCGGACAGAAATGGGAATGGGGATCATAGCCATCCAATACACCAGTAAGCTTGAGAGAATAGATTTTATTAAGACTAGTCTACCCCCCAGGGATAGCAGATGGAAGGTCCAGTGCTAGATTCTTCTTTCAAAATTTGAAATAAGCCAATGCCAATATTTCACCCTGTAACCAATGGGCTTGATGAAAAATCCAAGATATTTAAAACCCTGGGAAATATGATCATATTTAACGTAGACAGAGCTGGAGATTCTATTCAATAACCCCTCATCCACATTGTTGAATAAGAAACAGGATTTGTCTAGATTAATACTCATACCTATAGCAGCACAAAAAGTATCCAAGATAACTTTGAAGGCAACCCACTCCTCAAAAGTTCCAGTACCAAAAAGAATCACATCGTCAACAAAAAGAAAGTGGTTAAAGGAGAGATGGGAAGAAATACTTATGCTCCTAATCTTCCCATTTTTCCAAGCATCTCTTATTAAGAGACTGAGCCCTTCTATGACAAGAATAAACAGTAGGGGAGACAACGAGCAACCCTGTCTAATACCTCTAGTGGCTGATAAGAAACAGGAGGGCGTTCCATTTACATGCAAAGCAAAATTTGCAGAAGATAAGTAGCCCATGATCCAGTTGACACCTATCAAAGGGACACCAATTGTAGAAGGATAAGTCTTAAATAAGACCAATTCACCCTATCAAATGCTTTTGATAGATCCATCTTGAGAATAAGAGCACATTTATTTATGGTCTTGACAAAGTGTAATAACTCTTGAGTGATTGCAATAGGCTCAGCAATTTGTCTGTTTTTCAAGAAGCCAAATTGTTGAGGGGAGATGAACTTGTCTATAAATGGCTTCAGGCGAAGAGCAGCAATTTTGGAGATCAGTTTATAAACAAGGTTACAGAGAAAAATGGGTCTAAAGTCCATAAAGGTAAGGGGTTTCTCCTTCTTTGGAATAAGAGCAAGAAAGGTTGAGTTTAGAGAGGGTAAGACTCTGCCTTCCAATATGGAGGATTCAACCATAGCTAGAAGATCATTCCCAAGTAGTTCAAGCAAAGCCAAGAAAAACTCCACTAGCCAACCATAAAGGGACCCAAGATTTATCCTTTTTAAAAGACTTTAAAGCTTGCTCTACTTCCTCCAGAGTGATCTGACTTGTGAAACTCACCAACTCATCTTGTTGTTGTAAGAAGGAGGGGAATAATCAAATCACCTTTAGCTATGCTTCGATGTTTGTCTGACCATCATCTTTGAATATCTTCAAGAAATACCTAACACCCAATGCTTTTAACTCTTTTTCCTCCTCTATCAAGGTCCCCCTATCATCCTGAAGGCCCCAGATGGCATTATGATTCTTACAAGCTAAAGAAACCTTGTGGAAAAAAAATTTGTTGGCATCCCCCATAGATGCCCAAGTTAATCTGCTTTGTAACTTAGTAGAACGAAGCTCATGATGCATCAATTTCTTTAACTCCTCTTTCAAAACCGAGAGTCTAAGGTTTCCACAAGAACGGAGTAAACCAAACTCTAAGGACCCCAGAAGATTTTGGATTTCTTCTTCAAGGTGCCGAATCTTTTCTTTCATTTCCAGTGTCTTCTCATAAGTCCAACTTCTAACCTTTTTTTTTAATAGGCGAAGCTTCAATGAAAGACCCTCCATGGCAGGAAAATGGTATTCTTGTGCCAGAAAGGGCCATTCTTCTCTTACCAAATTGACAAAGGATTCATCAGACAGCTAAGTATGATTGAACTTGAAAGGGGGATAAGAAGTCGCAGGCTCTTCCATCCATTCCAGAAGGACAGGGTAGTGATCTAAGATCACAAAAGGTAAAGAATAGACTCTATGTCTAGGGAGGAGATCAATAAGATTTGAGGATGGAAGAAACTGATCTAGCCTTTTGCTTATTCCTTCATCCCCAGACCTCCCATTGTGCCAAGTAGGCCCAACACAAATAGGTGCAACATCCACAAGATTAAAGGCAGCGAAGAGTTGAGTGAAGTAGGGCCCAAGAGGATCAAGATGGGATTTGCTACCCTAGAGTTCAGAAGCATTCAAAATGAGATTTAAATCCCCCACCATAATAAGATTGGGAAGGGTGAGGAGGCCACCCCTCCCAGCCTCATCCCAAAAAGCATCACGATGCAGGTAAGGCCCATAACAATTAATAATGGAGAGAGATAATTGTGAGCCTCTAAAAAAATCTTCGAGGAGAATTCCTGCCAAAGTCTGATATGCTTTTCATTTGAATTTAAGGGGGTTCCAAACCGAGAAAATACCTCTTGAGAGACCCTTTTAACTAACAACACAAAATTCCCAACTTGGACAGAGTTTAGAGAAAGCTAGCAGATCCGGGTACAAACTGTTCATAGTTTCATGGAAGAGGATGATATCTGGTGCAACAGAGATAAAAAGATGATGGAGGCTCTTTTGTTTAGATGATCCCCCTAGGCCAAAAACCTTTAAAGTGAGAATTTTCATCACGAAACACTAACATCGGGAGACAGTTCTCTAAGGGCCCAAGAGGGACACATAGGTGAATGCCTCACCGTGTTTTTTAACCTGGTGGAAAGAGGAGTATACATAGGGGATCTCTCCAACTTGCTCAGTGCTTTCTTTCCTCTTGTACTCAAAACTATCATCGCCATCGGTGGAATTTTGCTTGTAGATGGAATTATTCATTCAATTCTCAACAGTAAAGTGTGACCATGATCTTATCATCCCATGTTTCCACCCAAGAAAGCACATGGGGAGGAAAAATATGCAAAGGGTTTATCGTCATTTATTCTGGAGATATAGATCTAACATTTACACTGTTGAACCACAAACTCTTGTGCAAGGATGGGTGGAAAACACAATTTGGTAGGATCAGTGTAAATGGAAAATTAGAAGTATCAACAATGTTAAAGGGAAAATGAAAGGTTGTTAAACATCAAGGAAAGCATGAAGAAGGGAACAATTGTACTAATTTAGATGCTCAATTTTTCTAATTGTGGAAAGAAAAAGCATAACCAAATATTTTAGGAAATGGTTTTGGGACCAAAAAAACATAGCCAAAGGCCTTTTGAAATTAATTTAGGAAGAAACAAGTTAATGTAGTTGAACACAAATAGGAAGATGAGTTTTGTGCTTTTATGGCTAGTGATAAAGGATTCAGTGGGATCAAAATAAACATGTACATGATTTAGACTCAACACAACATTTTCCTAATCAGAAAGATTGGCATCTAATTTTGTAGAGGACATATCAAACTATAATTTTGTTATCTTAAGTGGAAAAGAAGAATACAAATTTGAAGGGAACAAAAGTCTACTGGTTCAAATGAAATATCAGAGGTTGTGATTCAGAAATGTCTATCATGTCCATGGTTTGTAGAAAAATTGACAATTAGTTAGTTGATTATGTAGTATATCCCACCTAGATCTTTTATTTAACAACATAAGAGGTTTTATTGTTATGGGTGTGAAACAACAACTTGTGTTCCTATTTCATGGATGATGAAGAGAAGATGGGTCAAAAAAGGGAAGGTAAGAAACATATATATTATGCTCTAGGTGATAAGGTCAAAGACGAAGCAAGTAAAGTAGAAGCAACATCTATGATGAAACAGGATGGACAAACCCTTCAATTAAAAATTTAAAAACTAAGGACACGAAAGAACCCGAACACTATTCACACCAGTACATAAAAGCTCAATTTCTCCACTCATCGAGCTCATCCAATAACCCAAAGAGATTTACATTTCTTGTAGGTGACAATATTTACCTTGAAGAAACATACCCACTCCATTTTACACAGCTGTGGATCCTTACCTGATTCCACATTAACCAACTCTTAACTTACTTATTATACTGACTACGATACATGCCGTGACAACAACCGCTTGAGAAATTTACTACCCATGCTATGTGCCCTCTTACTTACGATATAAAAAACACCACAGGTTACAAGTTGAACAGGAAAGGAAAGATCACACATATTTACTTACTTACTTATTAAATGGACTTAGCTACATTCCTTGCAACACCTGCTATGTAATGAGTGCCTTGATCCCAACATGAAGGAACGCCCCTTGAAAGAGGCCCCACACCTGCACCTTACTACAATTCCTAGAACACCCCTAACCTAAAAGAAAAATTTTGAAAGGTCCAACAGTAAGTAACACACACTTGAACTTGTTGAACACACAAGGGAAGGGAAGGAAAAAACACACCACTTACATTACTCATGATGTTTACTGCTATGAGACATGCCCTCATACCATGCACTTGATATTAACCTGTTGTAGGGGAGACACATTATTAATAAAAGGAATGATAGGAATATAAACATTCATTAAATAAGATGAGAGTGGGAAGAATTACATTTCAGAGACAAACTTTACCTGTATAGTTCAAATAAGGGCTGAACCCTTCCAAACATAGCCATGAGGTGTTGAATAAATCAAGCTAAGAACTACCTCGAGAGAAAACTAGAAAAAGAACTTATCCTGTGTTTCAGGAACAAGCACTGAGCATATCCCTGAAGGGTAAACCCTAGGAGAGAGAATGAACTACGAGCTACAAGGAGTCTGAAAACCATGAAAACCTGTGGAAATCCCTATGCTCCCTCCGCCACTACCTCAAGAGAAAATGAGCAAAAGAACTCAACTCGTGTTTCTGGCACAAGTTTTCATGCAAAGCCCTATGCTCCCTCTACCACTACCTATAGAGCAAACAAGAAAAATAAATAGCCCCTTGTTTCAGGGACAAGCATTGAGAAGAACCCTTAAGGGTAAACCCTAAGCGAGAGAATGAACTCTGAGCTGCAAAAAATGTGAAAACCTCGAAAAACTATGGAAAGCCCTATGCTCCCTTCGTAAAACCCATGTTCATATGGAAAGCATGGGGCTTGTTTGCAATAAAAAATTCTTCACCATATTGGGGTACTTATATAATATATAAAATAATCCATTAATCCCTTAATATAAGGTCAATATATTGTTTTGGAATTTTTTAATTTTTTAACCCCAAATATGAACGAACGTGTTATAATATTGATCCATTAGTGACACCCCTGTGGTTGAATTCCATCTTCATAAACAACATGAAATGATGTAAGAAACATTGGGCTCCATATGGATCATCAGATCAAATATGACATAGATACACATGTAGGCCAAGAAACTAGGAGAGCACTCAATCAAGGTAGGAAAGGAATGAGGCATTTCACATCCCTAAAGTGAACACCCTCATCCAAGATGCTCCAAAATAATGGAACATTTTCCTCAAGAAGGTGGAGGAATATGTGGATGAACTACAAATGTAAAACCACAAACATAACACAAACAAGTGTGCAGCCCTCATCCAAAGCTAGACTCTACAATTGGAATGCTTCCTCAACATCAAAACCCATAGTAATCTTTGACACCAAGTTATAATCTTTGACTAATAGAATTGACCATAGTGTTATTTATATTAATATTAATATATATGATTTCGTTAAAAAATAGACTTCAATGACTATATAAATAATGTATAATAATATATTTATAAAGATATATAAATATCCTTTAATATAAATTAAAGTGGCAACAAAGAGGATAAATGTGAGTATACGATTAGTCTCTACTCATGAGTATTATGTACCTTCGAGTACAATTGATGCAACCTTTCCACATAAGCTAGTGATTAGCTGCAATTATTAGTATGAAGTCCTATAGAAATAAATGAACCATGAAACTGTCTGTTAGAAAGAATGAAACTTGACATAGTTATAAAAAAATTTCAATACTTAAAACTTATATATTTGGAAACATGATTCAATTTCCTACATTTCGTTTTTTTTACATAAAGAAATATATTTTGTGTAAGTATAAAAAAATACAATTAAGTTGAGGGATGTCTGATTTTTCAGTTTTCTATTGCATCTAACGTGCCAAAAGTGACCATCATTAGGTTGCACTCACCCTACACACCTCCATTTTTTATGAAATTTTAGAAACAAATGTGGTTTTTTTGCAAATTCCAAATACGTAATTTTTAACAAGAATATATAGTTTTTTCAATTTTTTTCTTATTTATCTTGTGGCACCACTCCTCGACTCAAAAAACACATTGTTAGTGTTTTGTCCATAACTCTTTCATTTCTCAACTATTTTCGAAAAAAATTGGATGGTGCACTAAAGAACACTAACCTCTACATGCTGTAAAAAAAACCGTTTCCAAATAATTTCATTAAGAGATTCAAACGTTGCACCCACAATTGAAATATTGTTTTCGAGGTTTGATCACTTAGATTATTAAAAAAAACTAAAAAATAATATTTTTTATTTTTGGAAAAATAGTTGTGCACTACTATTTGTTCTCTATATGTCTACCAGGTTTCGTAAGTTGATTCCATCATTTAGTCACTCAAAGGATGCACCCACAAAAACATATACATTATAATTTGTCCCAAAAATAAAAAGTGCTCATCAAAAAATATCTAAAGTTAGATATTTAAGGATATTTTAAATAGAAAAAAATTATATATTTGGAAACATCATTCAATTTCCTACATTTCATTTTTTCTACTCATCACAAGATTCATTGTGTAAGTGTCTCAAAATATCCATGTGAGTTTATGGATGCCTTATTTTTTAGTTTTCTATTGCATCTAACATGTCAAAAGAGACCCTCATTAGCTTGCACACACCCTTTATAATCCGAGAAAACTACTAGAATCCGTTGATGCAATTCATCACAATGTATATTACAAACCTTTGTTGGTTGCTCCTCCAAGATCTTGTTAAATGCCTCCACTGTTCCATTCACTTGATGGTGGTAAGGCATACTCTACTAGTAATAGATCATGAAATGTTCAGTTAGCATGCATATAGTGGAATTTGAGCTCCTTGATCACTCATTGAAATTTTTTAGCACCCAAACATAGTGATGGTGTGCTAAAAAATAAACAGTGTAGTGATATCTAATGTAGAATCTTTTACTGGTGAACATCTAACTGTAAGATCCCCCTCCCACCTTGAAGACCTAAGAGCGACTACGACTCGTAAAAGTAGAAAATAAATCATAAATGCATTCATGAGGAATAGAAGACCCTCACCTCAATGAGGTTACTCCCACCGCAATTTAATCAAGGGCACTTGAGACATTATTATAAATGAAGAACATATATATGTATGATATATATATATAAATGGAGATATATATATATGAGTAGAACATATTAAGTTGCAAATAATCATGGAAAAGTACACGGTGAAACAAACCTCTTACATATATACATTATATGTAGCGCATACATATAATAGTGGATCTATATATATATATATATATATATATATAT
>LPNX010348263.1:9173-70963 GCA_001517045.1 Pseudotsuga menziesii
GGGTGCTTCCTTTTGGGTTATGTAATGTACAACTACATTTCAACGAGATTTAATGGGAATATTTTATGAGATGGTCAATGATTGCATGGAAATATTAATGGATGATTTTACACCATATGGTAGTAGTTTTGATGAAGCTTTAATAATTTTGGATTTTTTTTAGAACATTGTGAACAAACCCACCTATCCCTGAGTAGTGAAAAGTGAGGGTATAGTTCTTGGGAATTTTATCTCTATTGCAAGAATCTAGGTAGACCCAACTAAAATCAAGGTAATTAAAAAAATTTCTATAGAAGGAGGTACACAGCTTTCTTGGGAATGCTGGTTATTATAGACATTTTATTTTTTTCGAAATTATCATCTCCTTTATTTACCCTATTAATGACGGATGCACAATTTAATTGGACAAATGCATGCCAAACAGTGTTTGCATAACTCAAGAGAAGGTTATCCACAACACCTATCTTGCGAGTGCCTAACTTGGCCTTGCTTTTCCATATTTCTTTTGATGCTTCAGATACTGCCATTGGGGATGTGTTGGGAAAATAGGAAGGACATAGTCTGTATGCTATCTATTACATCAATAAGAATTTGGCCCCTGCTGAGCTTAATTACATAGTGACTGAAAAAGAATTCATGGCTGCCATTTATGCCATTAATAAGTTTCCACTCTACATTACCAGATATTCTACTTTTATCCACTCTGATCACTCAGTTATTAGATACATGATGAATGGACCTATTACTAATTATCGAGTGACGAGATGGTTGTTTCTATTGCAAGAATTTGATATTACTATCATTGATAGACCAAGAAAGGAAAATGTTGTTGTTGATTTTATTTCTCGACTAACAAGCAATGATGATGATTCTCCATTCGAGGACTCTTTTCTCGATGATTTTTTTTTGCAGTATCAGCTCATTCACCCTGGTATGCAGATATCGCTAATTATTTGGCTACATGTAAGCTTCTGAAGAACCTATCAAAAAGAGAGAGAAGAAGAATCATACAACAGAGTGATAGATACTGTTGGATAGAAGGACATCTCTTTTACACAGACACAAATTTGGAAATTAGAAGATGTGTAAGAAAAGATGAGATTTACAGTATCCTGAAAGCATTCCATGATGAGCCCTATGGGGGAGATTTTATTGATAAGAGGATTGGTCATAAGGCACTGAGAGTGGGATATTTTTGGCCAAACATGTTCTAGGATGCAAAGAAATATGCTTAAGCACGTGACAACTGCTAAGGGATGGGACACCCAAATAGATTGGATGAAATGCCGCTGCAGCCCTAGTTAGTGGTTGAACCTTTTGATAGGTGGGCTCTGGATTTTGTAGGGCCTATCAACCCTCTGTCGAAACATAAATCTTATATCTTTTCTTGGACAAACTATTTGACCAAGTGGGTAGAGGTTGTGGCTTTGGTAAAATCCAATGATCAGGTTGTGATAGATTTCCTATATGGGGAGATATTCACCAACTTTGGGATACCCAAGGAAATAGTAACAAATGGAGGACCACAGTTTGTGTCCGATAAGGTTGAAGCCCTATTGTAGAAGTATCATATTCAGCATCGGATAACCTCACCATATCATCCATAATCCAATGGCTAGGTGGAAAGTACAAACAAGGTAATTGAGGCTATCCTCACAAAGATAGTGAAGAGTCATCGCAAAGATTGGGATAAAAGAATTCCAGAAGCATTGTGGGCATATCGTACTACATGGCGCAATACCACTGGATTTTCCCCATATGAACTGGTATACGGGAAGAATGTTGTCTTTCTGATTGAGTTTGAGATCAAAACTTTGAAGACATCTATAGAAGTGAATATGGAGTTAACAGAGGCTCAGAAAATCACTTGAATCAGTTAAATGAATTAGATGAGAAGCGCATAGTTGTTGTACATCAAACAACATTAATTCAACAACAACGCTCCAAATGGCATGACATATTCATAAAAAAGAAAATATTATGTGAAGGAGATTGGGATTTATTTTATGATTCATTGTTCAAGAAGGATTTCAAGGGTAAATTGCACACCAGATGGTTGGGACCTTACTGAGTGGATACGGTGTTTGATAATGGGACTGTTCGATTGACCATGATTGATGAGAATCAAACTCCACTATTTGTTAATGACCGTCGGTTGTGGCTATATCATAAGCCACTATCAAGAGATGTGTTTGTCTCGCATGTTGTCGTTGATCCAGATTATCAATTGGTATAAGAAAATGGGCCTTGTCCTTTTTTTGTTGTTCCTTAATCTTTTGTATATTTCCACAAGAATTTGTACATAAATAATTTTTTTTGTTATGGTTTCGTAGATTTCTTGATAGTATTTTTATTTAAGCTATGATTTTCTTTGGTTAGCAATTTGTACGCAGGAATAAAAGCGAGGTATCTAATGGAAATTGAGTAGTCGTAATGGACCAATTGATTGCAGAAATAGTAAACAACCCTCGGTAGATGTTGAATAATCACTCAGGAAGATGGACAAGAAAGACTCATGGATGTTTGAAAAAGTTTGTCGGGCATTTCTTTTTTCTGAATCTATGCCACTTTCTTTACTGTTTCCTGAACTCTACCACTTTCTTTACCATCCACTGAAACTTCGTTAATTTCTTTGTTTTTTAATGAAAATCCACCAATTTGTCCACTTTTTTAAGCTTTATCCGCACTCTTGTTTGTGGCGGTGTCTTACTAATATTTCAGCTGAACGTCCCCCATTAATTCAACTAAATTTTCATTAACCTCTTTGACTCTTGCTGAAACTCCTCCATATCTTTAGTTAAAGTTTCATTAATGTCTCTCACTCTTGTTGAAAATCCACTAGTTCTCTGCTAAACGGATACTCATTCAATTAATGTTGAAATTGATGTACTTTGGGATATGGGACAACTAACTTTGTGGAGGTCACATGTTAATCGTGTCTTCATCATTTGATTTGGTCACAAGGAAAGACTACCACAATGATTAACAATTCATCACTGTAAGTATGGAGGTATGAGTCCCACTCATATGTCTGACTAGGCATAAAATAGAAAAATAATTATGGTTATATTATGTTTGTACATCCCTTCCAACAACATTTAACCGATTTGATCAGTAAAAGGCCATATCATTACCCTCTATCTGTATCTATTGACCAATTCCATATCTATGATAAATTTTAACACAGACCTATTTCATGATGGAACAAACTTTCCAAAAATAGCCAATAACTCCTTACTGTTCATTGCTAATCCTGCTTGTTGCAACTCCAATGGCCAATTTTTGAATCTTTTCTTTTGACGTCGAAAATTTTAGAGGAAGAAAACTATGGCTGGGTTTGTGGTCCGTCATGATCCCAAGACAATGGACACATTACGACATAACATAGAGTCCTTCATTATTTTTGAGGAGGCTGTATGGGTGGTATTCTTTGAGAGACTAAATGGATTTCATGAGGAAACGACATTGCAATTTTCCATGAATTTGAGAGAGGACAATTTAGTGGTTAGGGGATTAAGAGTTGAATCTTTGAACCACGCAATAGCATAAGTTACTGGGCTGCCAAAAATTGGGAGAAAGTTGTTTGTCAGAAAGAGGCCTACTTTAAATGCAATAGAAAATTTCCTTGCAGCCAGAGAGACTATTCAACCTAGAGGATGGGGAACAATGTTGGAAAGTTTACCTCGTCCATGGGACCAGGTGGAGATATTATTAAAGAAGTACATTACATGTGAAGGTAGGTATTGAACGATGTATACATATGACTTTGTCTTGCTTTCTCATTTACTCCATGGCTCATTGATTAATATTCCTTATTATATTAAGATAACATTGAAAAATATGGCACATTATGCCAAAGGGTCTCAACATACCCTAGCCTCTGTCACCAACCATGAACTTGTTAAATTATTAATACTTCGGGCCCTTAGACAAAGAAACCAAACCTGAGAACAATTTCTTGTTGGACCCGAGGTAGGTCGTATGATTATAGAGGAGGAATATGACAATCAGAGCTTGTAAGATGAAGTTGGGGGGAGTAAAGGGGAAACTGAAGAAGCTGAAAATGCTAAAGCAGGGAGTTTATAGGAAGCATCAACAAGGGAAAACCCTGTCAAAGAGGCAGCTACGACATCAGTGGCGATAAAAGAAACTGTAATATTATCAACTACAACAACATAAATTGAAGCTGCGGCAGTGGAAGCTATAGTCGTGAAAGTTGCAATAGGAGAAGAAGCTACAATGGAAGAAGAATTTCAGGAGTTAAACCCTCAATAGATGAATCAAATCCCGGTGCATAAAAAATAACATCATGTAGGGGCGATTGGGGGAGTAGATGTGGAGATTTTAAACATAGAGTCTTCTCCTAAAATAAGGGGAACTATAATTCAGGAGGAGGAATTTATTTTTGAAACAGGAAATACTTTTACCCCTTTTGTATTGAAAGGAATAAGAAAGAGATCAAATGTTAAGGGTCAATCATCTGGTTCTGTGAAAACAAGAAGAACTAGAGCTTCTTTTGTAGCAGAGGCGACAAATATTTAAATCCAGATTTGAAAACCTCGGGTACCCACTGTAACATAAGAACCAAAGGGTAATGTAATCCTAGAACCCCCCAATCCACAAGAACAAGCTGCAGACCAACCTCAATTTGAAGATATTCTTTTTGAGGATGAGTTGCTGAAGGAAGAGGTACAAATACTAAGAGAAGAAGTACAGTGGTTGAATGAAGTGTCCAAGAAGTAGACAACATGAAGCTTGAATACATTTTTTGAAGTTGCTGATAGATTGTGAAATCCACCCTCTGCTTCAGGGACTGGGGAACTTGATGAACTATTATACCCAGAATGAAGAGACCTATTTAAATTATCTGGGTATAAAGTCACAATGGTGGAAGTATCAACATGGAGACTTGGAAAATCAGGGAAAGGAAGAAGTGAAACACTTATGAAGGAAGAAGAATTAATAGAAGAAAAAGATTAGGAGTTACAATAGTATGAATTTGAAGAGAAAAGTCAGCATTCAGGGGACACCGAAGTACTTCCATATTAGTCGCAGTATTTGGGAGACACAGAACCATTTCTAGATCATTCTCAACAATAGGGAGATATGGAAATTATCCAAGAACAATCTCAGCAGCCCAAAGGCACCGAAGTATTTACAAAATAGGATGTTGTTACACAAGAACCAACATTCCTTAAATGTGTTGTTGAAGAAACAACATAAATAGAAGCTGCTGCGACCAAAGTCCAAAAATTGGATTTTGTTACACAAGAACCAACATTTTCAAAGTTAGTCACTGAAGCAATGACTTAAATAGATCTGCTGATTTGGTAATAGAAGGTAAGATTGTTGAAACTCAAGACCACTCCGAGTAGGGGAAATGGAAAATGAAATTGTTGTCTTAGATAAATGAGGAGAAAAATAACAAGAATTGAAAAGGAGCTCTCCCTGTTACAATTGGAGCCGAGTAAATGGAGGTATCATGCTAGTATGAGTGAGAAGAGGATGATTTCCCTGCCTGGACACATGAGGATCGTTCAGGAGATTAAAGATAAATGGGATGAAGAACTGATCTTCCAAAAATTCAAATGGGAAAATTTGTAAAAAGAGTTAAAGTAATTAAGGAAGTTCAAGTCTATGAAGAAGGAAAAGGAGCAAATATATACCTTAACTCAAGAATGCTTGAGTTGTAGAGCTCCATCACCCTCCTATTCTGTATTTATTTTTTAGCAGATGACTCTGTACAAAATCATAGCTATGAAAGAAGGGAAGCCTTATTAGATCATGAAAACTCCCCAATTCTTGGATACCTTTACACAGAGTGAATTTTTTGGGAAGAATCTGTTATGTGAACTATACTTGCATGAAATAGCATGTCTTATGGACTCTCAGTCTAATCATGTTCCTCACATATGAGATATTCGCTTGAGGGAATTCACTTCTTTTGTTACTAATCATATCCACTGGTGGAATGCTTCTTAAACTCTTCACTGGAACGAGGATAAATCCACTCTTTGGATCTGAGGTGAACCTCAGTCTCACGTGGCCCTAATTTCCTAACAAAAAAGACATATTTTGTATCCTCAAAGAGTTAATCAGTTGATGGTATTTTAGAAGGATATTATTTCTACTTGTGTTAATGTGATCTCTCAATAATGAGCTTATGCCTTGAAAGGAAGCAATTATTGGTGGGAAGCTTCTTTCATATCCTTAAGGGAGAAGAACCCATATTATTTTGAGAATTTTAAGTCTACCATGTCTCGGGTGCCAGGATATGTTAATTTCATGGAGGCATGCATACCAAGCTGGTTGGGGTTGAAGTTCAAATTTCCACTCATTTGGTTGCCAGAAAGGCGGTATAGGAGAATTTATAAGTTAACCAAGAAAGCAGAGAGGGATTGTTGGTCCAACTTAGTTGCAAGCAATGGGTTTATACATATAGGAGAAAAACATGAATCTTCCTTCAACTTCACCAGTTTCCATAGGAGAAGCTTAGAGTCAGATTCAAATTCAGGCTAGTAGGAGGTTGTTGCATGGGGACATGCAATAGGACAGTTGGGGGAGATGTTGGGTGCTAGAAATGCCTCTTTTTTCCCATTCTTATTTAGCCCTTTTTCCTTGATTTTTCTTCTTATTTATAGCCAAGTCACTATCTTACTAAAGAACAACCACATACAGTGAACATGTTTAATTTATTATTATTTTGTTACATTAATGCTTATAAATACTTGTGAGTTTGGATTTCATTCTTCGTATTATTGACTTGTGATGAAACTATGAAGAGTAAGTGAAATATTCAGAGAATGATCTAGGACCATCAGCACGCTGATACACATGAACCTCGAAGTACTTGGAAGCAGCCGCGCATCTCCAGGGTGCGGTTTGAGTCATAAATGAGAAGTATAGGTTATTCATCCACATGACCAGGTGAGACTCGCTCGGGCAATCAGTTTGAGTATAACGCTTAATTGGTGATGAAACATGATCTACTTTAATATAATGATTTCTGCAACTGTTTCTATTTTCTATACTATATTCATCAGCTTGAATATCTTCAACTTCATGGATTCCTGAATTAATGAACCCAAATTGATTTGCTCCAGTATATATGGAAGGATGAAATGGGAAAGAAGGTTAGGCTTAATTTGGAGAGAACTATCAACAAGTGTAAGGAACTATGTAATTGAATCCATTGTTAATGAAAGAAGTGACATTTTCCTGATTACTATGTGGTTAGAGACGGTAGCGGCATCTCTGTTAGGAGGTTAAGGCCCACCTTCTCTTAGAGGTGTCGAGATTAGTTAGCATATATTTCTTTTTATATTTTCAGCTCTGTGTGGTAGAATTGCAATTTAGATTACTTTTCAATTGTTGCAACAATAGTTATGAGATAAATGCATTGTTACGATTTTCTTGTAATTTGTTGCAGCAATGTGGTGTGAACAATCGACTGGGTAGAATAGTTTCTTATGCAAGTGTGCTATTAGTATTGTTGTTACGGTTACACTCAGCACATGCGCATCATTATTATTTATCTTTCATAGAATTTGTTAAATTAGAGGGATTGTTATTTCATGAATTGAATATTTTGGGTAATGGTTTGAATTTCTTTAATTTGATGCTTTAGAATTTAACTCTTGCAAAAGTAGTTCTAGTCAATTTACTCTTAATCAGTTTTTATAGGATTAATGATGTAGGAAATACAAATCCCTAGAGTTCTTAAATTAGTAGTTGAATTTGGTTTTCACAAGGAGTTGAGTTGGTTGGGAAGTTAAGTAGGGTAGATGGTTTTCATTTGATAAGTCAGCTACTAGAGTGTTTATGCATATATTTTGCACAGTTACCTTTGAGATAACCATACTTTCCTGGGTTGACAATTTATATTGAGCACTTTGTTGTTTACTAGAATTAATAAGCATATAGAGTGACCAACAATCCCAGTTTTGATTACAATTTCTCATAATAAGGAGGGGTGACCTGTGTGTACGAATTCGATCCCAGTTTGATTACATTCTTCTAATAATAAAGAAGTGAGACTTGTGTATATAGATTTTAGCCCAGTTTTGATTGCATCATCTTATAATCAGTAAGGGTGATATCTTATGAGAGAGTCGACCCATGTATTCAGCTATTGTTTATTTAGATTGACAAAAAGAGGAAATGGATATCTCCTTTGAGGAGTAGTCCCATGCATTTTCTATTGCTATGTATGTTTGTGTGTGTGTCCTATTGAGAAGACTTGTATTTGGCTATTGTATGCTTTATTGGCAAAAAAAGGAAAGGGATATCTCCTTTGAGGAGTCATCCCATGCATTTTCTATTGCAATATATGTTTGTGTGTGTGTGTATCTTATTGATAAGAGTTGTGAGTCTAGCATTTAGACCCCATTGATGAATTTTATGAGGGAGTCCCTATTATTCCCTATACCTAGTGGATTCATTGCCCGAATTGAGGGTGGCATTTTGGCATAAATTGTAGATTCAAAACAGAACGCCAATGATTAGGAGGAACTTCGCAGTTGCACATTCAATTGCCCAAAAAATCTATGCAAGTTAATTATTTGTGTTATGTTGTGTCATTGTTATTTGATTATGTTTAAACATATAAATGTTATCTATTTATGATATTAATGTTGCTGCTTAATGTTTAGTTGGCTATTGGTAATCATATGAAGATAATGTGTATGTATAAATAGTTATGATTATAGTTGAGTAATAGCAAATAATGTTGACTTAATGCATCAATAATATTAAAGAATGTAAACGCAAGTGAACTATTGTATTTTTGCATTATTAGATGACATGGATGGCATCCATGCATCGGAATGTAATGTTAAAGTTACGAACATAAAGGAATATTAATATTTTAATATCATAAGTACAAAAAAATGTGAATGCAATGCATAATGGATAATGCATACTCGTGGAGATATAAATGCAAGCGAAATAGTATATATTATTGTATTGTTAGCCTTTCTAAGGCCGAGTAGCTAGTCTTTATGTTTTAATTGTATATGTTGAATTTAAGATGAAGTCAAATGTTAGGATTGTGAAGCAATATGAAATTACGATTCTACTTTGATGTATGGATCATTTTGATCAATAAGGTGATCGTCACTTTTAAATGGATGTTGTCGTATATGTAAGTTTTACATTACGAGACATAAATTGATAGGATCTAGTGTAACATGATTCTTGATGCATGAGGGTAGATGAGAGTTATTTGATTAATGTAGTTTTTTCGCATTTAAAAAGTTGAAGTATTTTTTTTTAAATGTGGTTCACGATTTGTTAGAGGGCTACTCCTTGAAGTCTATGTACGTGAGTTAGTGATTCCATGTCAAACCTGATTTGCGACCTCAATTAAATGTATAGTCTTTATAACTTTTAACATAAATGGTAAATTCATAGATTATGTATATATATGTGCGTATACATGATTGTAATCTATCTATTTCAGCCTCTATGAATGATTATGTTACAAGAAGGAAAATGCACTTTAATTATTAATGCACTTTAATTATTAAGGAAACTAATGCATTAATTCTCTAACATGTGTACTGCTACATTTTGTTATGAGATAAATGAAAAGAAAACACCCCATATCCTAAATGATTATTGAGGGTAATATGTATGTTTTAAGTGGTATCAAAGTTAACTATAATACCATACTTTTTATATGATTTAATATTAAAAATAAAGTACGAACACATTCATATTGTAGATTTATAGTAAATGCAATTAAAGAAGAAATGACCAAAGAGGTTTTTTATACTTTACCTTGATTCAATTACAAACAAACCTTAAAAAAATGATTGTAGACTAATATTTAAGTTTTTATTTGTCGCCACTAATGAATCTGGGAGTGAATGATAACATGTTGTGATACAAGTTTAGTCCCGCAACTTGGAAGAACTAAAATCCCATTTGCTTAGCTCTAACATCACTACCATTTGGGATATATCGTTTTGGAACCAAGATGGCTCCTAGAAGGAATGGAACATCCCATGCCCCCCCCAAATGACCGGCGCTAAGAGACAACTCCTTCGAGTGTTAAAAGGAAAATCCCCTGAAGCTAGCTCTGTCAAAGACTCCAGAGGATGGGGAAACAGATCGGATAAATACTCTACCTCAGCTGGCTACCACTTCCTTGCAGGCACTGCGAATCCTGAAAATTCTGCTCTTTGGAAGAGCATCTAGGATGTAAAAATTCTCCCTAAAATCGACTTCTTCATCTGGAATGTTCTCCACGACAAAATTCTCACAGGGGCTACTCTCCAGAAAAAGGGTGGGAGGGTCCCCTATGATGCCCCTTTTGCCTCTCCCAGGAAGAGAACACAGAGAATATTCTTATTACTTGTGATTATGCCCAAAGTGTTTGGAAAGTGTCCCTCCCAGGGCAGGCTGATCTCCCTTCAGGAAATCCCCAGACCCTCTTTCTTCGCTGGGCCTCCAAAGCTCCCTTCAGTCTCAAGTCAAAAAGTGCGAAAGCAAGTTGGATGGCGCTCCCTAAGATTGTTATATGGAAAATTTGGTTGGAAATAAACTCTCGTATTTTTAGAGAGAGAAATGAAAGGGATGATCAGGTGGCAGCCAAAATCCTTGGTATGCTGGGAGAGTGTCTCTCACAGATTTGGAGCGAGCCTTGTGCCAACCCCGTCTCTGATGCTTGGCTCAACAGGCTCGCCCCAAAGTCTACCCTGGTGCCCCCTGTTCCAAAAAGGAAACCGTGGGAAATAAGGCTGGATCATGCTGAACTCAAATCGTGGCTTTGTTTTTTTAATAGGAGAGCTGTGTTTACCGACGGTGCTTCCAAAGGCAATCCCAAAGCGGTTTGGGGGGGCAAAGTTATTTTCACTCCAGACGGATCAATGGAGTTTGAGTTCGCTTGTGGGATGGGCATCGACACTGACAATATGGATGAAGCCTTGGTTCTTTGGCAATGATTGAGGATAGCCATGGCATTGGGAATCTTTGAGCTAATCATCATTGGAGACTCCAGAGTTGTCATCCGCACTCTTGCTGAAAAACTTATTCCAACTCATATGGCTCTGAGGCATCTTATCCACAAGATCATGGCTCAAGCCTCCCTCTTCAAAAAAATTGATTTCTATCACGTGTTGAGGGAAAATAACTCCTATGCTGATCTTGAGACCAACAAATGGGCTTACCTAAGCCCCGAGGAGCTTATTTTTAATGGGCAGGGTTCCTTTTTCCCTCCCACATAGGCCCGAGGACTTATCATGGGCCTCCCCCTCATGGGACCTTCTCCCTTGTTCCTTCGTGTGCTGGCGGGCTGCCTTGACGTGTGGCGCGTGGTGTTCACGTGGCCTCACGTGGTTCTGCATAAGGATCCACCCAGATTGTCCCTTCGTTTGCTGTGAAGACACTTGAACTCTTAGAGCTCCATCCCGCGTCCCAATGTCATCAGGACAGATGACCTCATGATTTATCATTGTTCGTCGTTGAGGGGATTCACTGGTTTAATGGCGTTCATGGACCTGGGGCTCTCGCATGAGGTGAACTCACCAGAAGTCATGTCGAAGGAGGTTGCAGTGATTGTTTTAATGAGTGTAATTACCACTCGAGCATACAAAAATATGAAGTTCCCTGGTATGAAGGTAGCGTCGAATCATTTGAGCATTTGCTTGATTTCCTGTGTGCTGGAATATGAGGTGACGCCATTCTCCCCGATGCTTATGAATATAAAGGAATAGAAAACTGAGGGCCAAAGAAAGCTTGTTGTGTTGTTAAGACGGGAGCTCTGTCGTCTGGCTTCATGGAGACTACTGTTACTTAGGATGGAAGTAGGTTCCTCTTCTGCGGTTGCGCCTGTTCCAAATTTGGTGGACACAAATATTAGGGAGGTGAAGCATGAGCTCAAATCGCTGCAAAATCAGGTGGATGCAATTGACTACAAGGGCAGATGACGACTGGAACATGTGAACAAGGATTTGGTCTTCCTTCGAAAGAAAATCAAACGAAAGGTCAAGTGGATTGAAAACTCGCTCACCAGGCAGATTGTTGAGCTAGAACTCAAGGTGGACAAGCTCGCACTCAAAATTGTCAAGCACAAAGGAAATGGTATGTCCTCTAGTTTGGATGGTTAAAATTCGTTTGTTCGTTCAGGTTCGCCATCCTGCTTGCATTCGACTCTCCACTTCCCTGCATAGTTTTAGTCTCTATTTATCAGATGTTAGGTAGTTTGTTAAATATGATACTCAGTTATAAACTCTGTTAAGGCTTCAGACTGTTTGATTGCCACTTCCTTAAGTGTGTTTTTGATGGTTTAAATGTCTTTTCCTCTTCCTCAAGGGAACCTACGGATACTTTGGTTTCTATGTATATTGGTCTTCAGTTGTCGCTCCTATAAGGGATTTTTGTAAACTGGAACCCTTCGGTGGTTACACCACCTCCCTTTATAATATAATTGATTTTGTCTAAAAAAGAAAAACATGTTGTGATACAAGTTGAGGTAAGGTTACCCACTAATTAAAGAAAGTTCCAAGGAAGGAAATCACTCTTAATTATATCTCTTTTCTCCTTGTTATTACATTTAGGTTGCATGATGAACTTAATATAATTATGGAATTCTTATGTAGTAATAAATTCAAATAAATAAGAAATATTTCACTCACGATGATAGCACAATGTGTTTAACGATGAGATTGCAGTAAAAAAATGTAATGTCCCTGATCTGAATGGACATATATTTTTAGTTGAGTAATTTTTCAAACAATCTGAGTAACGTTAATTTCTAACTTTTATCAAACATTTGCATTCCCATAAAAATGATACACAAGCATACACAATATGAGAGAGATAATATTGGATTTTTATTATGAAATGGATGGATACAATAATAGAATATATTGTTTGCTATAGCATCTAAACCAAACCAAGAGTACTAACACAATGAGCCTAGAAGATGAATGGAAATATGTGTGGCATATGTCTCTCCAATTTGTCCTCTAAACCTTCTCCAAGTTGATGCTGAAACCAAAAGATGAAGCTCAAGTAAGAATTGTGATGGGTCATTCTCCTTATCTAGCTAGGGTGGATATTTCACCACCAAAACTAGACCATAATGGGTGGATGGTGTTTCCCAACTACAAATGAAAAATCTGGAATAAATCCCAAATGAACTCAAGAGACAATATCCAAAATAAATAAGCATGCCCAATATGGATGAGTTCTTCCCTTTTTATTTTTTTATAATTTGGCCAAATACCATGGACAATACCATGGGTCACCCAAACCCACAAAACCATTTTAGTGGGTAGAACACCAAAATAATTCCCAGATAAGATCATTTTATCCTATGGGAGTATAATAGGATACTTGGTGGTCCTATAGGAAACATCATGCGAAATGGAACATCGTATTCCTCCATTCCCAAAGATTACTTGTCCTCAAGCAATTCCACCATAGCCTGTCAATCCATCTAGTGTATCGATCCGAACTTAAAGTGGTACCAGGGTTCTAAACCAATCAAGAAGGGATGTAGTATCCTCCACTTGATGTGTGGTCTCACTAGACAGAGGATTCCTCCTTGAAATCACCATGATACTATAGCAACTCAATCAAACCCTCAAGCATATATTGCTCTACTAGGAATCTAATCTCATGAGGGAAAAGGTTGGAATGTTCCTCCATGTCAGCTATTGTACCATCCAATATCATAATCCCAGGGTCCCAATCTAGTATAAAGAAGAGTCCACTATGATGATTCTACACCACTATGATAATAACTGTCCAACTGTGATGTTGCATTTACATCCTTGGTAAACATGTGATGTAATCTAACCACATACTTTCCCACCCCTTCCCATAAATGGTTAAGTTGCTAAGGTCCCATGCTATCCTTCATGGCGTGAAACACTCTCTACTCATTGTGCTAATCTACCAAGCACACAAATCCATCTGTCTAACCTTGTATAACCAAGCAATCATAAGTTGCAAAAACACCTCAAAATACAAATCCTCTATGCACCCAAGCCCAAGCATCTCAAGAGTGAACTTTAGAAAATGAAGACTATTCATCTCATTTGCATTGGCTCCATTGTCAAGCTAGATCATGAATACAAAAAAAATGTCTGCCCTTCCATAAATAAGTCAAAACCTCTCCTCCATTTTCATCCCCAAAATATAACAGATCGATCACCCTCACAACTCTATCTATCTTATCTACTACCTAAAGCAATAAAATGCGTAGATGAATTCCTAGATCCCACCACCCAATAGGGTGTCAACCAAACCCAAATAATATGGATAGATTATGTACCATGCTAATAAACATAATACTCTCAATGCGACCCTATAGTAGATACCAAGTGCTAAGAATTGACTCTAAACTTTCTAATTTGATCATCTCCTGCCAAACTATGCCTAGACATATGCTAACCCAAATATTGTGAAGTTCTCAAGTGACCCATGGGGTTTAATCACCTACTTAGGGTATATCTATGCCACCTGTGGTGTCTCAATGTACTGTACCCAATTAAAAATTTAGTCACATTAACTCCAACTTTCCAACAAAGAGTAAATTGATTCCCAAATTTATCCAAATAGTGGCTTTATTATGTTTACCAGAATATGAATAATATGGTGCGAACAAAAGGAATATATTATTAAACCATTGTAAGATTCCCAATAAGGTCTATATTATCATCACTGTAATTTTCCTAATTAAAACTTAGAGCTATCAACCCCGAAAAAACCCCAGAGAACCACTAGATTTGAAAATAGGAGCACTTGTTCAAATTTTCGCACACATAACACTAGATTTCCAACTCTCTCCAAACAACTCCTAACTAACCCAAATTTCCCCCAAATATTCAAATTGATCCAAATACACACTAAGTCATATAAATTACTCACATACAAAATATTGGAATGCTAATACTCAAAGTAAACATACATTTTTAACTAAGGGTGTTGTTGGAAGGGGTTTTGGGTAAGTTAGTTGCGCATCATTGCGGATGTTGCGCAAGCTTAAAGACACCGTACAAGTGGAAGATGGCGCCCAAGGAGGAAAATAGAATATCTTATATATTTTGTGTCACCTTTTGTAGTTTTGGACCATATTTTGTAGATATTGGTCATTGTTTTGTAGATTCAGTTAAGAGTTAGTTAGGAAGTTGTCCAAGTGGACCTTGAATGTAAAGGTGCAAGCCTATAAGTAGATGTTGAATTGCAAGTGTTAATAATACTTGTTGTTGATTTTAGATCAAGCATGAGCAATCCTTGTTGTTGATTTGAGAACAAGCATGAGTGATCATATATGAGAATATATTTGAGCATTTGAATTGAGATCAGTTGATCTGTGAACTGTTTTGGTGATTTTGTTTGGAAGTAATATGACAAGATAGAAGTTGGACTAAATCGCTGTGTTCTTTTCTATTTTTCTGTTCTCTGTTTTCTATGACTCAATGATGAATGCTATGTGAATCTATGACATGGATCTATGGTGTGATGTTTCTCGGTTTTAAATGATGTTATTTTGTTGGATCTATTTGTGCATCAATATGTTTACTGCAGTTATCATTGAATGATGCAATCTGTTGAAGGGTAATAATGAATGGTTATGTTAGTTCTTAAGTGAATAATCAGATCTATGAATGTTGCGATAAGTTGATAAGTTGATGCACATCATCCTCTCCTATTCTGCGGAAACTTGGTTCCGCTATCCCTCCCTCGAAAATCTCGGCTGAGACCTCATCCACTATATGGGTGTTGCTAGACAGGGTAAAACCTGTCTAGGCCGGTGCTCAAGGAGATCACGGTGCTTTGGCTATCGACTGAGTGGGAACTCCTATCGATTGGTTTTGTTAGTTAGGTTTGTGTCAATAAGTGGTTCATTGCAGGGACCTTGTTGGGAATGAGGGGAGGAAATGTTGGGGCATCTGACGAGACCGGAAATTCAATACTAGTTCGACTAGAAGTTATGAGAATTTGCTGAGAAGGAAAATCATAACCCTGGACTGACAATGGATAAGTGGCTAGAAAGGTACATACACAACAGTGCACACGAGTACTTATTCTCTGAATTCCCGATCATATTGTAGAAGTGGTTGGTGTGATTCACCTATCGCAAGACAAATTTTGAAGGAAAAGAGCCAATGTCGTAGACCCTTGAGTTGATTCAGGAGCTGCAAGAAACCGACAACAGAGTGTCATGGGCTGTTGAAGTTTGGCTAGACTATATCTTAGAAGGATATATCACCAAGTTTTCAGTTGATACTACTAATTCCTACAACAAAGAAGAAAGGGAATTCTTCAATAGACCAAGAGGTAGGTTCTTATTGTCTTTACAATTGTCAATTAAGATGCTTGTCCGTGAAAAGGGCATATTGAAGATGCACCTCGAGTAGTATAAATTTGGTGTGCGGGGGCTGTGGATACCACGAGGAAAGGGGGGAGACGAATGGAATGATATGAGGTAGATGGGTACAAGTTATGAAGAGACTCTGAGGGAAGCCGAGGAAGCAAGTGGTCTTACAAGAGGAGCAAGGTTTGAACAAGAGAAGAGGCAGAGGACAAGGGAAGGTTCTGTTGCTATAGAAACGCAAGATCGCGAAGGAAGACCACATGAGACGAAGCAACCCTACAGTGACGACGAGGATAATCAAACCTAGACCATCCCTAGGGTAGAAGCAAGATCGACCCCGAACAACAACATAGCCACACCTCTGTGCACTAGATCACAATCAGGAAGAAACACAAGTACAACACCGACGTGTCCGACATGTCAGCAACACTCTAGTAGTAGTAGTAGTAGATCAACATCTGTAGGAAGGAGGCTAAGAATGGCGGGTGATGAGGCGAAGTTACCTTTATTCCAGGGGAATGAAACTAAGGATCCAGAACAATACTGGTTCTTGTGTAGTTTATTTTCTAAGGATTCTAATATTATACTTAAGTATAGTCTTCTAGGTGATTGTTTTGGATTGAAAAAACATGTTTATAGATAGGTAGGTGAATATTAAATATGAAACATAAAATTAACACTGAAATGTGTAAATTTTGGTGAATATTATGATAAAAAAAGATATTTTATCTAATTATAGGTGATATTAGACACTAAAAATGACCAAATAGCGAATTTATTTTTTGAAAAAAACCCCAAAAATAGCCAATTGGCAAAATTTTGCCCCTAAAAATTACCTTGTTTCTGTGTGAGGCAGTATGGACTGCTAGACAAAATGCAGATGATGATGTTAAGAAGGGCCAATTCACAACAACCCTTCAGAGCCGTGCACTTGATTGGTACATGAAATTTGTACAAGTTCCGATGGGCACTCCGATAAAGAGACTGGTAGAAGTTAGGAGAGCCTTATTGAGAAATTCAGAAAACTGAAGTTTGAAGCGCTGTACATTACAGAACTGAAGGAAATTAAGGAGTATCCTAATGAAACTGTTTGGGATTTCGATCAAAGATTCAAGACACTGATGGCAAGAGCCATTTTTGAGATGAGAAACATTCAGCATAAAGAATGGTTCATTGCAGCGTTGCTAACTCATATTTGACTACCGCTTATGCAATAGAAGATTGTGACATAGAGCGAGGCTATGGAAATCACCATGAAGATGAAGGCTTCACTAGTTGGTGAGAATGCGATTGGGCTGAATCAGATTCAGGCGCACTTAGCGAACTTGATGCTCCAGTTGCAAGATATTAAGAAGGGAAAATAACAACGTGAGGACCTCTGGTGCACTCGATGTCGCGCAGATGGACATACCAAGGATAATTGCCCAGATTTCCGAAAATACCTACTGTCAAGGGCACCGACCCCTTTAAGTTGTGGTAATGTGCCATGGTGCCACATTTGTCAAGTATATGGGCATCGACATGAGGAGTGCAGGTACATGCAGAAGATGGTGATGAAGTCGACAAACCTATACTACACATTTTGTTGATCTGTCAGGCATGACGATAAATATTGTCTTGCATATGACATACTCCAGGAGAAAACGTTTGATTCATATTATGTGAAGGGAGAGGATCATCGAGCGATACAACAACCATAGCCATAGGTGGTGCAACCACCACCTGAATCGCAGCATGTACCACCACCGTAGATACAGTTTATACCGCAATAGCTGCAACAATAGTTTGAACCACAACCACAGTATAATCATATGCATATGGCTCCGTAGCAGCCACAGTATGTTCGGTCATTGAATTATGTTCAACAACAGTTGAATTCCCCGCAACAACAATTTGGTCAACCAAAGTACCAACAAGAAGGATGATTCCGTGGAGGATTCCAAGGAGGACAAGAAGGAGGCTTTGGTTGAGGAGGCAGACGAGGTCGCGAGCCTGTCCAATGTTACAATTGTGGTGTACTAGGACATCATCAGAGGGATTGTCCACAGTTTCAGTGTACGTGTATGCATTGTACCGCGATTGATCACAATGTTGAGAACTATCCAAAACTGATCATGAAATGGCAGGCCAAGAATGTGCCTCAGATACAGAACCAGAATCAGAATCAATTGCAAAGCCAAAATCAGTTATAGAATCATAATCAATTGCCAAATCAAAATCAACTGCAGAATCAAACTCAGTTGCAAACTAGAATCAGTTTCAGAACTAGACCTAGAATGTAAAATCAATGGTAACTCAACTGATGAATCCATCGATGAACCAGAACCAAGGACCAACAATTGCGACGATCTTAGCAGAGCCCAAAATGAAGGATGTTGATGTCGTTGTCGTCACTCACGGAGGTGCGAAAAATGAAGAAGATAGTCCAATTACAGAAATTCGGCTGGATGGAAAGAAGAAGGTATAGTTCTATATCGATGCTGAGAAAGACACATTTTTTGAAGTGTGCAACGTGATAGGAGGAAATTTTGGTAAGTTACCTATCTATGAAATGTTGACTGCCTTTGATTCCAGCTCAGTCAAAGGACCATCGTGACATCATGGTACCTTGTAATAGTTTTTTTAAAGTTGCTTGTCGCTAGCAAAAGATCCCGATGCCCTTGCCGAGATTGAGAATCTATTGCATTGACCAGCTATGGGATGAAAGGATTCCGTAGTGAATTCCTTACATATGAAAAAGACAGGGAAAGAGATGTGCATGAACATTCATATTGGGGACTATGAGGTAAATTCAATCATCCTGGATCTATGCTTAGATGTTAATATTCTGAAAAGAGAAACATGGCAGAAGATGGGGAGTGCAACATTGAGCTAATCCCCTGTGCAGCTGTGACTGGCTAACCAAGCCAGAGTAATGCCGATTGATAGTTTTCCACACCTTGTTATGGAAGTTGAAGGCATATATACCTATGCCAATTTTGATAAAATCGAAGTTGTTGATGGGGTGGAGGATCCTATCCCACGTTGTTGGGGATTGGATGGGCCAACGATAGTATGGAAGTAATCAATTTTAAGAAGTGTGTAATGACATTTGAGAATCAAGACATTAGAGTCATCGCTCTGATGGATCCAAATGAAGGGTGATGGTATATTGAGCTAGTGAAAGATGAATTTGTCTAAGGATGGGATCATGCATACAACATTTCAGAAGACTATGTCCACTTGACTACTAATGAGGAACTCAGTTAGTGCAACACTAGTACTGCATCTTCTGACTCTGATGATGCTTTAGAGAACTGACATAATCGCTTGCATGAAGTGTCGCTATGAAAGTGCGGCTTGATTACGCAGTCACTAGCGTTGCGACCAAGACCATTGAGTTGCCAATTTACAAAGGAATGCCTGAGTTATCTGAGTTTATTGTTGAATTCGAAGATAAGGTGTCATAACCACATCGGTTGCTGGCGTTGCAGGAAGCACTGAAGGCTACCCGAGCATGCTGGTGGGTGACCCATAAGAAGTTGATCACTAGATGGTCGCAGTGTTGAAGACTGATGACAATTTGCTTTGGATATGAAGAAGTGTACCATGTTGGAAGGTGCGATGGGCGAAGCACTCATGGTGATCATTTGATTGAATTTCAGACCTTGTCGGCATCACGACCAAAGGAGGATTGGGTCCATGCCTTTGTCCACACATTGGATGAAATTCCATGATCTTGGTATGTATCAGCTGAGTTGCGCAGAGAGATCACTACCTTGGAGGAATTGACAATTTTCTTTACTCACACCTTTAGTTTCATGGATGCCAATCCATATGTTCATAATGTGTTGCATATGATCCACGATGTTGTTATGAAGGTAGTGTCGATCACATATCCAGTGGATCCACATGCACATTGTCACATGCAGTTGATTATGGAATGTTATAATGTGATTGGAGGATCTGAGGATGATGAAAATATGAGGAATATCAATATTCAAAAAATAGAAGGGAGTCGGGATGTCGCAGCATTGGATGTACCAATAGAACCAATGAGTCAGCCATTGAAGATAAGAAAGGTCAATGTTAGGACATAAGAGAACCCAAAATTTGCAAATGTCAGGGACTACTGAGATGAAGAAATGATGGAAAAGATCACATATTTGTTGCATGAATTCCAAGCTTTGTTCCCTATGAATTTTTCTGAGATGAAGGGGATACTGGGCGACTTAGGGGAGATGAAGATTCCATTCAATCTAGATGCAAAAATAATAAGGAAACGACCGTATTTCCTAAATCCATGATACAAGGAAAGGGTCAAAGCAAGGCTCGACAGAATGGTAGATGCTGGGATAATTGAGCCAGTTGAAGAGTCGAAATGGATCAGTCCTATGGTGGTAAAAGACAAAAACATCGATGAGGTCAGGATCTGTGTCGACCTAAGGAAACTGAACGATTCCTGTCTACATGATCCATTTCCAACACCTTTAACTGATGAGTTTCTTGAAGGAGTCAGAGGACAAGAAATGTATTCTTTCATAGATGGATTTTCTGGTTATCATCAGATCAATATTACCAAAGAGGATTGCCAGAAAACAACATTTGTTACTGAATGGGGCTATTTTCAGTACATGTGATGCCTTTTGTGTTGAAGAATGCATCTACGATATTTTCCTGGGTTGTTGTCGTTGCATTCAAAGATTTTATTCAGAAGTTCTTGCAAGTTTATATGCATGACTAGAAAGTTTATGAATTGATTAGAGACAATTTGGAAAACTTGCGGCTGATGCTGGAAATATGTCGATAGCATCAGATCACAATGAACTCAAAGAAGTGTATTTTCTGCTCACCTTTTGAGATGTTGCTGGGTCACATTGTTTGCAAGCAAGGAGTGTTGGTGGACCCTGCGAAGATTGCGTTGATTTTGAGCTTGTTGCTGCCTACGAATGTGAAGATTCTTAGAGCGACATTGGGGAACACAGGGTATTATCGCAAGTTCATATGAGGGTATGCTACGATCACAAATCCCATGTAGAAATTTTTGAAGAAATATGCAACATTCGTATGGATTCAAGAGTGTCATGGAAGTTTTGACGCACTAAAAGCCAAGATGGATTCCGCACCAATACCAGTTTTCCCTAATTGGAACAAGAAGTTCCATGTCCATGTGGATGCATCGTCTATTGCGCTGGGAGTGGTCCTCACACAACCAGGAGAAGGAGATCTTGATCACCCAATTTCTTTCACTATTCGAAAGTTGTTGTCTGCAGAGAAAAACTATACAACCACATAAAGGGAAGGTCTGGTGATGGTATATGCACTACAGAAGTTTAGGAATTACCTATTGGGCTGCCATTTTAAGATGTTTACAGACCATTCTGATTTGAAGTAGCTAGTCAATAATCATATGTTGGGGGGAAATATCTGCTGCTGACTACTTCTCTTTTAGGAGTTTCATTTTGAGATAATTGTGAAGCTGGGTCGCTTGAATGTTGTCCCTGATCATTTATCCAGAATTGAGACAGGCGAAGAGCCAACAAACATTGAAGACAGATTGCCAGATGCACAGTTGTTCAAAATTGACATGGCTGATGGTTACTATGATCAAATAATTCATTTTTTGGCAACACACACCACACCAGAGGACCTTACTACAAGTCAGAAGAAGCAGTTGGTGGGTATGGCCTCGGATTTCTAGTTGATCGTTGGAAAGCTATATAAACTAGGACCAGATGAGTTTTTGCGGCGATGTGTCTTACTGCATGAACAAGGGAATATTTTGGCAGAGGCCCATGTGGGAGTTGCTAGTGGAAATTATGGAGGATGAGCTACTGCAAGGAAGCTGCTTCATGCAGGGCTCTAGTGGCCCACCCTTCATTCTGATGCAACTAATTATGCGCGAACTTGTGATGTATGTCAACGGCCTGGAAAACCATAACAGAGGGATGAGATGACGTTGGTACCTCAGGTAACATTGCAGGCATTTGATAAATGGGAGGTGGATTTTGTGGGAATAATTAACCCACTTGGGAAGCAAACTGGTGCATGATATATCATTACAACGATAGACTATTTGATAAGATGGGAAGAGGCCACCCCGATCATGGATTGCACTGATTCGACAACAATGTGGTTCTTATTTGACAACATTGTGATGCGGTTTGGATGTCCAAGGATATTGATGAGTGACTAGGGGAATATCTTCGTTAATCACACAATCAGTGCATTGACATAGGATCTTCAAATACAACACAAGAAGAGTACCCTGTATCATCCTCAAGAGAATGGGACAATGGAGGCATTCAACAAGGTATTGGAGCATGTGCTTACAAAGGTATGTAATGCAAAATGCGATGACTGGGATTTGATGATTCTCATAGTCTTGTGGGCATATCACACCACTTACAAGATATTGATGGGGCAGACACCATTCAAGTTGGTGTATGGGCAAGAAGCAGTCATGCATATGGAGTACATTGTTCTGAGTTCGCGTATTGTAGCAACATCGAGCATGGATGATGAAGCAGCACTGAAAGAATGATTAGACCAACTAGTTCAGCTCGAGGAAGACCACTTTGTTGCGAGTTTTCACCAGCGCATTGAGAAGGATCGATAGAAGGCTTTGCATGATCACCATATAAAGAATAAACAGTTTCATCAAGGAGACTTGGTGCTGTTGTACGATAGCAAGTTCATGAAGCATCCAGGTAAGTTACAGATGCATTGGTTAGGTCTATATCTTGTCCATTCGATTACTTCAGGAGGTGTAGTTCAACTATAGTAGTTAGATGGAGTGATGCTGACAAAGTTAATGAATGGTAGTAGATTGAAGCCCTATAGGACAGGCCCAAAACTGTGTGATGCTTATGGCACTGTGCGATGGAAAAAAAAAGTAGGTAGGATGGATGGATAGAAGGATGGCACACCAGGAGAAAGTAGATGCGCAAGAGTAGGAGTCAGTAGCACATTTAGGAGGTCATGCTGCGATAGCCGTAGGTCTGTGAACAGAGTCAAATTAGTAATAAATGTAGACAGTTAAAGCAGTTAACCGACGACGCTTGTGGAAGTGACATGTATTGATGGCAGATCCGACCATTGGGTTGGCAGGATCAAAGGTGGATTTGGCTAGTTAATGCATGATTCAGTCATGATGATCGTGTTGATTTGGTAATGATGAGTATGGATTGATTTGGTGCTATAAGAAGGGACTCGAAGTAGTCGTAAGACACCATTGTGCAGAGTTGAGATGAGTTGTATAGTTGCAGAGTGAGTTGTCAACTGAATTCGAGTGAATTGTTAAGTATAAGAGAGGGTGCATGACTGTTAAGTCTTGTGGGGCATTGGTGCAACATGCAGGGTGACTTAGTCACAGTAGAGATTTCGAGTGAACGAGATTCACCAATTAGACTGGTAACAATAGTGGAAGAAGTCACCAGTATGTAGATAGGATCATCATCGATGCCGAAGAAGAAACAAAAGGGTCAGAAACCTAGCTCTCTGGCACCATAGAAGAGGCAGAACAAAACATATACAAGGTCAACGGAGGAAACCGCACAGACGGGGCCATCGAGCTCAGGAGTTGTAGAGTCAGTGACTCACACAGGGGTTTCCATTAAGGACATCCTTGGACATGTACCTCCCAATCAGCCTGGTGCACAGTACAAGAATCCCAGTAAGAATCAAATGTACCAACCAAAGATGCCAGCGCTACCACAAGGGCTGGTATGCACTTCTTACATTGTTCCTGCGCTGATGATAATGAAGTACGAGGACCATGACTTGCTTGCATTGGAGGATGTTGTGAATGAACCATATCTTCCAATGGTAGTAGGAGGAGGCGACCTAATAGAGTGCATTATGCATGACTGGGCGCATGGGATGGACAAAGCTAGATTGTTGGGTTTGATCAACATGCTGCACTTTGGGTGGCCGAGTGAGGTAAACGCATGTGTCAAATAGCTTTTGGAATGCTTCCATGGAGGATTCTTGTGGTTGGATAAGTCGGTCAAAGTCACGGTGGGGATGCTTTCAGAAATAACAGGGCTGCCCAAGGATGGGCCATACCCCTCGCAGTATTTCTAAGGAAAGGATAATGATAAGAAGCTTGCGACAGCATTGAATAAGCGTTATGATTTAGAGTGTGATGGGAGGGAATACCGCATCGACAACATTAATGACCAATTGGTACACATCGACACAAGTTTTTTTGGCCAGCAAAGTGGTCAGGAAGAATCACCTCGTCCAATGTAACTTGGGGGTGATTGCATGTGCTGAGCAGTGTGCATAAGGCGTACAAATGAACTGGTCACTCTTTCTTACGAACTAGATGGCGAAGGATGTAGTGGTAGTGCAGGCAGGAGAGAGGCCATTTACATACAGTTGGTTACTCATCTTGATTGTGCTAGTGGC
Organism: Pseudotsuga menziesii; assembly: GCA_001517045.1. NCBI lineage: Eukaryota > Viridiplantae > Streptophyta > Pinopsida > Pinales > Pinaceae > Pseudotsuga > Pseudotsuga menziesii. Next base: position 33,895 of record LPNX010348263.1, read on the forward strand.
TTGGATGGAGCCAGATGACTATCAAGGAATGTATGTAGAATCTATAAAAGTATGTAAGGGTGCAAGATATCATAATCTATGGTGGGTAAAAGAACAAAAAATATTCACAAACTGCGCGATTCAATTTTGGATCTACTAGGAATTACTGCAGGAGGCATCGATGAAAGTTCCAAGGTTATCTGAGGAAGCCATGACAATGTATCAAAGGATTGCATGGTTCGCAATTTGACCACAGCCATACACGTCCAATCACAGTGTAACCTGGATAGGAAATGGTTGCCAATGCCCTATAAATTGTTTGACGCAATGTTGGAGGCGATGGTGAACAATTGGCCTATAGAATGGTGGGAACCAGTTAGTTTGGAAGAAGTATCGATGGAACCCCCGACGGTCACACCTAGTGATATCATGCATAAGGATGACCAACAGAGTGATGACGATTTAGACCAACAATTGATAGACACACCTACAGACCCAGAAGTAAAACACATATTCAACAAGTGAAGAACAAAAAGGCATATGGAGAAGGGTGTGAGTAATAGCACCATGCAAGGGATGGAGGCATAGTTGAATCAACTTATCAAAGCTGCTGCATATGCAACAGATGCAGCAATAAAGGAAATGACAAAATCTACACAGGTAGGTTTTGCGGAAGGAAAAACAAAACTAGATTCATTATAGGATGTTGTTTTAAAGAGAGCACTAGAATGTGTGTCTATGTAGGAGTTAGCACAAATCAACACTGAGCCGTGAGTTAGGAATGTTTAAATTCCCCTGATTGCGATTAATGCTGGAAGAGAGGACTTGAACACCTCCCTGTAGCAAGTGTAGAACATATCACTGGATATCGACGTGCTGTCCACACAGACGTTGGTCCACATGCAATGAGTCACTAATCAGGAGTTGGAAGATAGACAGAAAGAAATCAAGGATCAATTCTTACGGTTACAAGAGAAAGAGGAGAAAGTGTAGAAAGAGGTCGAGGAATTACAATAGGCCAAGGACAAGTTGATGGAGGAGAAAGCACATGAAATCAATGTGATGAAACAAGAACAAGAGCAATTGAAGGCAAAGAGCACTGAGGAGACCATAGAGTTGAAAAAGGAACAAGATCACCTTGTAGTTGAGAAGGCACATATTTTTTATAGTCGAGTAAAGTTGGAAGCGACAATTGCAGATTCTTGTTAGTATGTACTAGAGAGCACTGCGGAGCTAGATGCAATGTCTAGAGCACATTGACTTGGGGCTGTTATTTCCCAGTTACAACGAAATAATAGCATTTTGGAGGCTTTGGTGCACCCGACTACACAACTAGAGAAAATAACAGAGAGAAAGAGTGTTATAGAATATCTAGAAACACAGCTTAACGAGATGGATCAAGAGGAAAAGCCAGTGACAGATGTGACTAAATAGTTTTGGGGATACATAATCTAGGATGAACAGTTGGAGCAACTAACCACACCGTTTCAGGAAGTAGAAGGGCATCTAGCAACATTGAAGACGTCGCTGAGAGAGATGCCACTGATGGTTCAGATCACCAAGTCAACGGAGCTGAAGGAGCTGCAACAATTGGCAACAAAGGCACAAGAGAGGAAATGACGATGCATCACACAGCCATATGAGTTTCAAGAGATTAGAGCACAACTCTCTCTTAAAGCGATTTCTGCGCTATAGGAAGCACAGGAAGGTAAAAACGAGATCACTGAGAACATGTTAGAGAATACAATCACACATGATCTAAAAATAATCTAGGAGATAGCTGACAGATTCAAAGTGCAGGTGAAGGCTATTACTCAATAGTATCGGGATTTCAAGAAAAAGATTACTAAGTACATCATGTCCAACTAGTGTGGCTCGAGGGTGAGCCACAAGATTGTGTTGGGGGCCTATTGGAAAGGGGTTTTGGGTAAGTTAGTCGCGCAACATCGTGAATGTTGCGCAAGCTCAAAGACACCGCGCAAGTGGAAGATGGAGTACAAGGTGGAAAATATAATATCTTATATATTTTGTGTCACCTTTTTTAGTTTTGGACCATATTTGTGGATATTGGTCATTGTTTTGTAGATTCAGTTGAGAGTTAGTTAGGAAGTTGTACAAGTGGACCTTGAATGTAAAGGTGCAAACCTATAAGTAGATGTTTAATTGCAAGTGTTAATAATCCTTGTTATTGATCTTAGATCAAGCATGAGAAATCCTTATTGTTGATCTGAGATCAAGCATGTCTGATCATAGATGAGAATATCTTTGAGCATTTGAATTGAGATCGGTTGATCTATGAAATGTTTTGGTGATTTTGTGTGGAAGCAATATGTGTTAGGATATTTAGACACTTAGGAGTTAGTTAAGATCAACTTGTGTAATATATCCATTAGGTAAAAGTGTGTTTCTTTAGTATGCATTAGTATGCATTTGTAAATATTCTAATCCAATGGTCACGATATGTTCTCGACATAGAGTGATCCGGCGGATCAACTTCTCTTAGATCATACTTACCATTGATTCGTGGCTGAACACCCGATTGGTCTATGATCTCTATTTAAAGAGCATAGAGGGTCCTTGTCTAGTTGATTGATTATGAGAAGCTCATGTAATTTTCTTTCTTTTGCATAATAAATTTCTCCAAGTAGCTATTTGGCTGGGGCCATGGACTGTTTCTCTCTTGAGGGTTTTAACCACGTGACAAGCATCGGTGTGTTGATCTGTGATCTATTTGTGTGAAGCGATTGCTTAAGGTGTTTGGTCTTTTGGGAGTATCTTGTGTACCCGGACATGGTATAAGAGCTTTTATGAAGATCCACTTTCGGTTTTGATCTAGATCTGGAACCGGTGTTATCGAAACTTTGAAAGGGTTTTTGGTTCTGGATTTTCTATGTATTTTTTTCTTATGGGAGTAGTTCCATTGCGTCTGGAGCACCGTTTTTATTGGGAAAGAGTTTTCGTTTAATCGAAAACTGTTTCCGTTTGTTCCAGAAACACCCATTTCGGCAAATCTGAAGGTATAATGTTACAATGATGGATTTTTTTAAAAATATCTCATATCTTATCAGTTTTATTATTAGATCTTTTCTGTTTTAGTCTCGGACTGTTGCCTTCCTTGACTGCGTATGCTCTTTGCCATGCACCTTGCGCGATCATGACGAATCAGAAACAGTAAGGACAAGTTTTTTTCTTGTCTTATCGGCTACGTATGCTCTTTGTCGTGCACCTTGTGTGATCACGACAAATAAAAAACAATGAGAAAACTTGAAAATGTACACTTTTCGGGTAAGCTAACCAAGATCTAACCCCATTGTATGGAATTTTTTGTTTTTTTTGTTTTTTTTTGGTGATTTGCAGAAAAAAAAGGCAAGCATGGAGAATGAGATAGAAGAGTAAAAAACATAAAAAAATATCCCCCTTCCTCTTTCCATTCTTTTACGTACCTTTTAAACTTAGCTCACTTGGTCCAAAGTTGCTTTATTCCTTAATAGGTCTTGAGTTCAAGTCTTATTAAGCTATTTTTTAGTGCATGCAATTTCTATTTTCAAGTTACTTTATTGTAAACATGCATCTCACATAAATAAAATAAAATAAAATAAAAAGTGAGTCACTTAAGTCTTTTAATTTATTGCCGCACTATTTAAAAGTAACATAATTGTAAAAGTGAACCTCACTTATTTTATAAAAGTGATTCACTTCAAAGCAACTTTTTTGTAAAGTGATTGTCAAAGGTTGATCTTGGGAAGAGGGGTTCTTTTTTTTAGTTGGTCAAGTTAATATCTGCCATGTCACTATTGGGGACATCTTCAACATTTTCTTTGATCAAGCATAACTTCATCATCCAGAATCAGTTTTCAGTGCCGTTTTTTTTTTAAACCACATATTTTTTTGAGCTCTTTGCAACCAGATAGTTAGTTTCTATTTTTTCAGCTATTATTTTATAGTATGGCCTCCCCTTGTGATATTATACTTACAAGTTCTAACTATTTCTCATGGAAATCTCATATGGAGGATGTTCTACGAAGAAGGGTACTTTTTAGGATAACCTTAGGGAAAGAAACAGAACCGAATGATGATGATAAGAAAATTAAATGGAAAAATAGATGTGATGAAGCTCGTGGATTGATTGGGATGTCAATCTCTACAAATTTTCGATTCCACATATCTAGAATTGATGAACCTGATAAAGCTTGGGAAAAGTTGGAATCTGTGTTTGGTAAACACAATGAAATTCGGGGTCATCAACTTGGGAATGAGTTGCTTTCCTTGAATCCAAATGATTTTTCATACATTCAAGACTTTATCTAAGTATAAAACTCTTAGACTCTTAGGTGCAGAATGCAAGATTAATAAAGAAGACAAACAATGTATTTATCATATTCTTTCCAAACTTGGACCTGCATATTCTATTTTTGTATCTACATTCTACTCCATGAAATAATCCTTGACTGCAACTAGCTATCAAGAGCCTGGTCTTGAATCCTTTTGTGATTCCTTAATTAGAGAGCAAGATTAGCCCATTCATCTTGGAATAATTAACAATGTAGATACATCTGGGAAAGCCTTATTGTCCCAACAGAAAGAAAAGTCCAAGCCTCCCAAGAAACAAAATTTTTGCAATAATAATCCAAACAACAAGGGTCCCAAACCCTCTCAGTCAACTCCTTCTTTAAAAAATGACAAAGGATCCAAGCAAAAAGGAAATAAGACTGAGCGTCATTGCAATTTTTGTGGGAAAGATAATCATGATGAATCTAAGTGTTTCAAGAAGATGGCATCCTTGGAAGCAGCAATGAAGAAGCACCACATCAGCATAGATTTGTCTTCAAAATCTAACTCTCATGGACATGCACTTTGTGCTTCTGGTTACTCTTATACTGCATCTTCTTCTTCTACTTCAAATGAATGGCTTATTGATTCTGGAGCATCTTATCATATGGCTAAGGATCAAGCCATATTTTCTACTATGCATGAATGTAACACCAAACAAATATTTATTGGTGATGATATATCTCTAAATGTTGTAGGATATGGAACAGATCCAATAGAAAATGGTCATTTCAGTGATGTACTATGTGTTCCAAAAATTTCATGCAATTTGTTATCAGTCTATCAAATTACTCATTCAGGTGAGGGTAAAACTGTGACGTTTACACCTCACCAAGTAGTAGTCAAGGATTTTAAAAATCCTCAAAATGTCCTAGCTACTAGAACTGTTGATGATATTACCAGGTTGTACAAATTTAACAACTTCGGGTCATGACCTTTTCCTTTAGTTTTTGTTGCTCATAGTGATAACTTGAGCAAACTTTGGCATGAGCGGTTTGGTCACTTAAATTATCGCTCATTGTAACAACTATGTAAAGACAATATGGTGACTACTCTTCCAATGGTATCTTGCAAGGATGATGTTTGTTCTGGTTGTGTACTCGGAAAACATCATCGGGATAGTTTTGACAAACATGCCTCTTGGCACGCCTCGGTTCCTTTGGAGCTTGTGCATAGTGACTTGTGTGGTCCTCTTCCATCTGCCTCCTTTTCTGGTTTCAAATATTTCTTAACTTTCATTGACGACTACTCCATACGCACTTGGGTTTACTTCCTAAAACTTAAGAGCAAAGTATTTAACATGTTCTTGGCCTACAAGGCCCTTGTTGAAAAACAATATGGTCATCAAATTATTAAGTTAATATCTGACAATGGAGGTGAATATGTTAACAACAAGTTCACTACTTTCTGCACTAAACAAGGAATCCAACAACAACACACTGTTCCATATACACCACAGCAAAATGGTGTAGCTGAACGGAAGAATTGCACTTTAAAAGAAATGGCTAATTGTATGATCCAATCTAAGGGACTAAGTCTTCAATATTGGGCTGAGGCCATAAATTGTGCATATTACATAGTTAATCACACACCCACTAAAGTTTTACAAGGTATAACACCGGAAGAATCATGGAGTAAAATTAAACAAGATGTAAGTCACTTTCGTGTATTTGGTTGTGAAGCATAGGCTCACATTCTAGATGAAAAACGGAAAGCATTGCAGCCTAAAAGTGAAAAGTGCATATTTGTTGGATATTCTGAAGATGTAAAAGGTTATAGACTTCTTCAGCCCCATTCACATGATATAATCATTAGAAGATATGTTAAATTTGATGAAAATCTCTTAGCCTGCGAGCCTAACTTGGCGGGTGTGCCATCTTTGGCCTGCGAGCCTGATTCGACGATTGTGCCTTCTTCTTCTTCTTCCAACTTCCTTGACAGGTTTCCAACTCCAGTTTCTGATGATGACAGTGAGGATGAAAATCCACCTCTGCCTTCTTATGTTCCTCCAAGTGCACCAACACCAATACTTCCTCGATGGGTCCGTTCAACATGTGAAGCAGCTGGTGATCTTGCTGGTGATCTGAGAGATCAACGCTGAACATGTTCTCAGTTTCAGCGAGCCTCTTCCCTTTTGGCTCAAGTTTCTGAGAATCATGATCCATAAACTTTTGCAGAAGCTTCAGGAAATCCAGATTGGGATGCAGATATGGATGAAGAATATTCTTCCTTAACGACGAACGATACTTGGGATCTTGTTCCTCTTCCAAAAGGGAGAAAACTGGTCAGATGTAAATGGGTTTATAGAACTAAGTATGCATCAGATGGAAGTGTTGAAAGACTTAAGGCAAGGTTAGTTTCCAAAGGTTTTTCCCAAGTTGAAGGGATTGACTACAATGAAACCTTTGCCCCTGTAGCAAAAATGAACTCCATCCGCCTTGTTCTTTCCCTTGCATCCTTACATAAATGGGAAGTCCATCAAATGGATGTCAAGTCTGCCTTCTTACATGGTGATTTACATGGGGAAATTTACATGAGGAAATTTACATGGAAGAACCTCCTGGATATATTCAGAATAACTCTAGTCTTGTTTGTCTCCTTAAGAAATCCTTATATGGCCTTAAGCAAGCTCCTAGAGCTTGGTATGCCAAAATGGATAGCTTTCTCCTTGACACTGGTTTTTCTAGATGCCATTCTGACCCCAATGTCTATACCAATAAAGTAGGAAACCATCTCATCGTACTTTTTCTTTATGTTGATGATCTTATCCTTACTGGTAGTGACCCTAAAATTATAACCCATGTGAAATCCAATCTTAAGCAAAATTTTGAAATGTCAGACTTAGGACATTTGCATTATTTTCTTGGTCTCCAAGTCTTGCAAACCAAAGAAGGAATATTTCTTTCCTAGTCTAAGTATGCTTGTGACCTTCTTCGTCACTTCCACATGGAAGATTGTAAACCAGCCCCTTCTCCCTTCCAATTTGGAGTCAAACTTTCTGCCACTTGTACTTCCCTTGAAGTAGATGCCACCTTGTATCGTCAACTTGTTGGTAGTATTTTATACTTGACTCATTCCCGTCCTAACCTTTCCTTTTCCGTTGGTCATGTTGCCCGTTATATGAAAACTCCTCATGAAAGTCACTAGAAAGCAGCAAAAAAAATACTTCAATATATTCGAGGTACAATTCAGTTTGGGATTCATTATAGTATAGGGGGGAAACCTTTGTTGGTTGGTTTCACTGATTCATATTGGGCCGATGATCTTGATGATCAAAATTCTACTGCAGGTTATGTTTTCAGTATGGGATCTGGACCTGTCACTTGGGCTTGTAAGAAACAACAAGCTCTTGCTCTTTCTTCAACAGAAGCAGAATATCGAGCCGCAGTTAATGCTAGTCAGGAAGCTTTATGGCTTCGACAGATACTTTTAGAGTTTGGATTTGAGCAGCAGCAACCTACTCCACTTTGGTGCGACAATCAAAGTGCCATCAAGCTTGCCAAAGATCCAGTTCTACATCAATGCAGCAAACACATTGAGCTACCGATGCACTTCATCAGAAATCTTGTTCATGATAGTGTTATTGAAGTTCTCTATTGCCCTACAGATGATCAAGTTGCAGACATCTTCACCAAGTCTCTTACAGAAGCGAAGTTTTCTAAACTTCGGTCTATGTTAGGAGTTCAGGAATGTGTCCTTAAGGGGGGATAGGCTCTAATGCCTCCTTCCTTCTCCTAACAATGTCACTTTTGTAAATCCTTCAATCCTATCCCAAGTTGTTCTTGAGGGGGGATGTTAGGATATTTAGTCACTTAGGAGTTAGTTAAGATCAACTTCTGTAATATATCTGTTAGGTAAAAGTGTGTTTCTTTAGTATGCATTAGTATGCATTTGTAAATATTCTAATCTGACGGTCACGATATGTTCTAGACATAGAGTGATCTGATGGTTCAACTTCTCTCAGATCATACCTACCATTGATCTGTGGCTTAACACCTGATTGGTCTATGATCTCTATTGAAAGAGCATAGAGGGTCCTTAGCTAGTTGATCGATTATGAGAAGCTCATGTAACTTTATTTCTTTTGCATAATAAATTGCTCCAAGTAGCTATTTGGCTGGGGTTTTGGACCGTTTCCCTCTTGAGGGTTTTAACCACGTGATAAACATCGGTGTGTTGATCTGTGATCTATTTGTGTGAAGCATTTTCTCAAGGTGTTCGGTCTTTTGGGAGTACCCTGTGTACCTGAACAATATGCCAAGACAAAAGTTGGGATAAATCACTGTGTTCTTCTCTGTTTTCCTATTCACTATTTTCTATGACTCAATGATGAATGCTATGTGAATCTGCGACATGGATATATGATGCGATGTTTCCCTATTTTAAATGATGTTATTCTATTGGATCTATTTGTGCATCAATATGTTTACTGCAGTTATGATTGAATGATGCAATTTGTTGAAGGGTAATAATGAATGGTTTTTTTAGTGCTTAAGTGAATGATCAGATCTATGAATGCTACGCTACATCGATAAGATGATGAACATCTTCCTCTCCTATTCTGCAGAAACTTGGTTCCGTTATCCCTCCCTTGAACATCCCGGGTGAGACCTCATCCAAAAAGGTGCGCAAGCATACAAGTGTAATTTAACCGAAAGATAAAATGATCATAATTGGGCATACAAAAACCTTTTTGGATGAAAAGTGTTTCCCACTAGGAAAAAACTCCCAATTAAATGTAATAGGTTTCAAAACCAAAAACACTCTGAAATGGTCAAACCAGAAAGTGAATTTTGACCCCCTTAAACTGGCATACGATTGAGAACAACCACAACTATAGAGCTTCCAAACCAAGCCCGAAAATACATTTGAATCAAGAAAAATGGCTTAATAACTAACATAATGGAATCATATGAATGTTTCAGGTCATAACGTTAAGTTTACACTACCATAAATTAAAAGATTTGCACATAGTCCACCATTTACTCATACATTAAGTTGTGCTTGAATATTGAACACCATATGGGGAATACCATTGCAATTTTTATTATCAATGGAAAATTTACAAAGAGTACATTGATGGATTCTATAGAAACTCGAAATAAAGAGAAATAAATGTTGCAAAGTTAATATAAATGGCTGCTACAAAACCATATAGAAGAGAGGGAGATTTACTGCTCCAAATGGGTGATTTCCTTCCATTATTGCACCCTCCAAAAGTGATATTTTTACCCCGAACTTCATATATACAACCTAAAGCGATCCCTACATAAAATATTAGTGATATATCACCATTATATTAGTCTTAATTATATTTTTATAGCCACAGGTGTGCCCTCCTCATGAAGAAATCACCACAAACAATGCACTCAGGAAGCACCACAAATTCACACTTCTATTGACTGGAAATTGAACACAACTTCAATATATCACCATTATATCAGTCCTAATTATATTTTTATAGCCATAGGTGTGCCCTCCTCATGAAGAAATCACCACAAAGAATGCACTCAGGAAGCACCACAAATTCACACTTCTATTGACTGGAACTTGAACACAACTTCAATATTTAGACCTTGATACTATATATGAACATAAAAACCTGAAATACATATATGTAAATAAATATTAAAGTGATTTCTCCTCTCAATCAATTTCCATGAAGCATAGTGAAGAGACCTAGGTGATCCCCTACTATCAACTAGCTAGGGTGGAATCTTTCAACATTGAAATCAGTTTACAATTGTAAGGGAACATCTCCCAAGATATAAAGGGTATCATATCCAAATATATGAAAGTACATAATATCTCTCTAATATCAAAAAATCAAAATTACCAAAATCCCCTTCACACATGAAAATATGAACCCAAATCTGACGACATATATGTCTGATTTTGACATTAAGCTGATGACAATTTGATAAGCCTCGTATTCTATAAACGTCATTTGATTTTTGTCGGATCTCTGAAAAAAATGGTCTCATCGGATATCTGACATGTCATTGTTGGCTATCCGACCACAAATATCTTAATATACACATCGGATATGCGACACATGCACGTCGAATATCCAACCAAATACCCATCAGATATGCGACTCCCAATACTTTAAAGAAGGAATGATATATGAAGAAAAACCATAAGATAAATGACACAAAATTCTTTACAACTGGTCGGATATTCGACGACATTTGTCATCGGTGGCATGGCATACTTGTCAGAAAAGTGTGGACGGTCGTCGAATATTCGAGGATATAACTGACACATATACAAACATAAAAGAGGAAAACCAATGACATTTGTCGTCGGTGGTATGACATACTCGTCGGATATTGTGGGAAGGGACATCAAATATCTGACCACAATTAAGAATTAAAAAAAATACTAGTTCTATGGTGTGTGGCAGGTCATATCACTAATAAAACCTCATCGTGTGTTGCTTCTTACCTTAAATTGTGATATTATGTCTCTATTGATGTTGTGAGCATTTCTCATCCATTGTGATTCCTTAGAGTAATAGATGAAAATCTATTAGATCTACCTTTTAGTATTGTAAGGTGGAATTTGGAATTGGTGACATGTTGATATGGTGGAGCATTGGGGTTACCTATGTATTCACAAGTTCTACACACCAAATATGTATGTAGCTCATATTATATTTATGGCCATCCTTGTGGGGTGAATTCTCATGTGGTGATGTTGTTAAAGTTAATTTTGAAATACATTCTTGATCCCATGTCACCATATTTTCTATAGTCCAGATTCAAATTGTGGCCATGTGAATTAAAAAACATCACCAATTCATTTATTGCCTTAGATTGTAGAAAAATTAGATGAAATCTAACATATGTAATAAATTTTGTTCATCCTACACCATTATAAACAAGAAATGCAAATATTAAATTCTAGCATATTACCCATTGAAACAAGTATAGTAAGGCCTTCACTCAATGAATTATCCAGAAATGTACCCTAACGAGAACTAAACCCTTCGAAATCCTAAAATGATGCAATTTTACATTTGGGATAAACTGGGCAAGGACCCATGCCTCATATGAACTTCCTAATCTATTGAATACAAGTGATTTAGACTATGAGCACCCTAAACTCTCTCTTTATTGGTTTGCATCTTCTCTCTAGCACACTTATGGATTCTCCCTATAGTACTACACCCATAAATCATTTGTAATACACTTCTTAGGTTGTAATGTTGTGTTACCCTAATATTGAATTTCTCCTTGTTTATTACAAGAATTAGGTTTTGTTGGTTGGTTCAATTTCATCCTTGCATCTCTTACAAACCTCAACATGGTATACAAGACAATGTGGGAATCCCTTACTCATTTCTCTATTAGTTTATGCCCACAATTAGGGTTTATGTCCTATCTGCAACCTTAGGGCTTATTGACCTACTATTGTGTCGATTCCATGGACATTGATAAAATTATCTTATAAATCTTATCTTTTGTCATCCATAGATACATGCCCATGGTTTATTGTTAAAAATTGAATTGATTAGTGATATTCTTGTTGATGCTTAATTTCAATTGATTTTACCCTTTCTCAAACTATCATAAGTTTTCCATGTCTCGATTGCCTTACCTATTTGATTTTGAACATCATCTTGCTATAAGCCACCGTAGCCATTCATTGAGCTCCTCTTTGTTTCGAGAATAATTTAATATCCTCTACCAAACAAGACCAACCACATGAAGGGTGGAGCTCTTATGGCCCCTCCCCCCCCTCACATCACTCTCAATTCCCCATACACAATGCATTTACTTGAAAAACAAATATGTGCAAACATGCAGATTTCATCATAAAGAAACATTTTCCATTCACTCAATAAAATATAACATTCATTAAACCGTCCATTAATTCAATAGGGAAAAAATGCATGACATTATATTATCGAAAATAATTTCACAATATTTCTTCATTCACTTCTTTCTGTTTTTTTTTCTCTTTACAAAATCAAGAAGAAACTCATCGTCTAGAACTTGTTGTTCAGTTCTTGGTGGCTCATCAACTTGTCATGGATTTTTCAGAAAGGGGTATGGATTTGCTGCATTAATTTGAAAATGTTACATTGATATATTATGGTATTATAATGACAAGTATTTCATTTAAAAAAATAGTACAAAGGTTTTTTTTTACCTAATGTGGCCACATGATGTACTTCAAAGTTCATATTCATATACTCTAGGTTGAACCTGTACAATGTGACCCTCTACATGCTCTACAGTTGAAACATGGAAAAGTACAATTAACGTTCACCATCTGCAATGCAATATTTAAAACTGTAGCATATGAATAAATTCATTACCAGGATTCGAAGCATGATCTTTGATTGGTTGTTGTCCATCTTCGACATTGATTGGATTGTTGCTTTCCTTCTCAAAACATAGTCAATATTTTATGGTGATTTTCTATAACGAATAAATTGCACAAGTAATAAATCTTCATTAAACTATATATATTTTATATACATGTGCGCAAGATGGATCACCAGAAGAATGTGTTTTCCCAGACAATATTTTTTGGTGTTCAACAATAGCTCCAAATCCATGCTAGAATCCAAGCTTCAATTCTTCCCTAGTGGACACTTCTTTGAATCGACCGACCTGCATATTTGCATAACGTGATGAATTTAACTTTTGCGGTGCAATAAAATGAAAATAATTTGCAATTTATTATTTCGATGGATTATTGGTTTTTCAATACTTACAATTCGTGTCGCCAAATTCAAATAACCACTAATCCTAAGCTTGAGCTAACCATTTTTTTCTTGTCTTGCCTTTGTGGCCTTTGATGTGTCAGACAACCTATGAAACTGTTGAAATATGTTAGACGTTCCAAATTTGATATATAAATTAATAATAAGTTTTCGAATTGCATTGTGGAAAGTATTCCATACCTCCCTATTCCTGGTGGTACCTTTCATTGTTTTCTCAGAGCCCCTCATTTTCATCTTCCACTAGGGATTTCCACTCACTAGTTGGAATAATCAGAAGACGATTATAACTAGGGTTCCTTTTTAGATGAACCCTATATTGGGCGGTCGTGGGTGCGGAAGTCGACTTAAGTCAGTGGATGCCACATGGGTGGAAGCACGCTGTAAGTAAGACCGTTAGTGCCTCATGTAGAGTCATGATCACCATAGCTGTAGCCTAAGGGGCGATTGATGGTGACAGTTAACAGACTTCCTGTAAGCAGTCGACCCGGTGCGGTCAGGTAAAATAATATAAATAGGAGAGATTTAATGGTTAGAAGGTTGCTTTTTGTTAGTTGTAATTACAGATTATGTTTGATAGATGAGATCTGTATGTAGTTGCAAAGGATATATCTAAGAGGGAGGTAATCAGGAATCGGCAGGAGGTAGTCATAATAGTGCAATGGGAGAGCTCTGCTAGAGTGGTGCAGATGCTAGGAAAGTCGATCCAGGCTGTGTGTGGATTTGTAGGTAGTATTAGTAGATTAGGAGAAATAAGACAGAGAGCATGAGAACTATGAATCTAAACTTAAAGACATATCTCAAGTTCAGTCTGCATCTTGCAGACTGCAAGGTGCTATATCCTTTCTCATGCCAGATGAAGAGCACCTTGGTGGTTTTTCCCAGATGGGTTTCCACATTATTTTTTATGTCTAAATGAATGATTGATGTGGTGAATGGTTATGTGATTTATTACTAATTTATTTTTGTATAATGTTAAATGTGGTTTAGTCTTTGTTAGTTTCTTTCAATTGGTAAATGGATGAACATAATGCCTTGGTGAATTGAAATTGTATATATATCATTCTGTATAATTCCTGTTAGGAATCTAAACTTAAGTCGTAGAGCAAATTGACGTGAATCAGCTGTGCCCCACGAGTTGCGCCAGCTGCGAGGTGGAAAGGAAAGTCAAGTCACGTGCGATGACGTGCAGTTGTGATCAGTCACACAAAACTGACTCCTCCATCCAGCCATCCTGCTATCTTCGTTGAGCTCCTTGGCTGCGAGCCAAGGGACTATAATTCCTTGATAATCGTGGAAACATGGTTCCAGAGGCTACCCATCTATGAGATATCTCAGGTGAGACTTCACTTGCTTCGTAGGTGTTGCTGATGGGGCTTGCTCTATCGGGTCGGTATCTCGGGTAGTTGTTGGATCGACGGGCTGCGCAGAACCTATGTCGTGCAAGTGGGGAAAAGTGACCAACAAATGGTTCTATTGCTGGGACCCTCTTGATTAAATCAGGGAGATGTTATAGCACCCAACAAAGGAGGAGATAGAAGATTGGCTGGATGCTAAAATGCTAATGTTCGCGCAAGAAGAGACTGACGAAAGACGTGCGAGCGCAAGGAAATGGATATGGGGACTGTCGTAGTGGTTGAGTCACATAGTTTGTGGAGTGGATATGCTGTGTAAGAGATAGGAGTAATATGGAAGCTAGTAATACGAGATGTTCCTAGGAAGTTTTGAGGATGAGGTAGGCACTGGATTCTTGAGAAGCGGAAGGAGGTTCCGGTCAGGAAAGAGGAGAAATGTAACATGAGGTAGGAGGGCCTATAGCTTTCCCAGGGAGGGTGAATGTGGGTGTGAGTCATACCTAGATGAAGGATCCTTCAACGAAGAAGAGGAGTATATCCCAGTTTCTGAGAGAGAAGAATCACCAAGAATAGGACGTGACTATAGTATTCTAGAGACATCACCTAGAGCAAGACCTAGAAGTCCCTTAACTGAACCTCTTTTGAACACTAGAAGTCCTAGTGTCGGGACTGGTGCACAAGAAATCCCATCAGTGATCTTCGAAAATCTTGTAAACTTAGGAAGTCCAGTGAACAATCCCAATGCCACCCTAATGGTGGGGACAGATGTTAGACCACCCACCTTTAATGGAAATGGAACAGAAGACCTAGAACAACATTGGTTCCTTTGTGAAGCTGTCTGGATGGTACGCTTATTACATAATGCCGATATAAAGAAGGCACAAATGATCATGACTTTAAGGGGTTGCGCCCTGGATTGGTTTGTGAAATTTCGTGCTGCACCAGCAGGAACCCCATAGAGGACTCTTGAGCAGATTCAATGGGAAATGATCTCAGAGTTTCGAAAGCCCCAATCAGAGTCCTAATGTATTACTGAGATCAAGGAAATTAAGCAGGCTCTAGCAGAAATGGTATGGGACTTTGACCAGTGGTACAAAACGTTGATTTCCAAGGTCAGTTTCCAGATGTCAGACATACAACATAAAGAGTGGTTTATTGCTATGCTGCTACCACATATAAGAGGAACACTCATGCAGCAAAAGATCACAACGTAGACGGAGGCATTGGATTTAGCAATGAAGCTAGAGGAATCACCCATTGGGGATGGTTCCAGAGGAATGATACAGATTTAGTCTCAGTTGGATAATCTGACTATTCAACTCCAGGATATGAAAAGGGGAAAAGAAGAGCACGAAGACCTCTGGTGTACCTAATGCCAAACCAACAGAAATACCAAAGATGAATTCCCGGCATATATGAACTACGTCTCGTCCGGTGGGAAAACCCATTGAATAGCCAAGGATTAACTTGGTGTAATATATGCCAAACAAGAGGACACTAGGACCTCGATTGCCTATTCATGCACAAGATGGTATGTACACCAACTAGTCTATATTGTAAATTTTGTAAATCTGTAGGCCATGATGAAAAGGATTGTAGGGCCTACCAACTCATGAGGGAGAAAATGGCATATACATATTTGATGAAGATGGAAGAGCGAGTAAAGATTGAACAGACCCCACCTCAGTTCTAGGCTTCTCCCCAGTTTTAGGATGCACCTCAATTCCCATCTTTGTTGCAGTTTCAGATGGCACCACTATTTTAGAATACGACCCTGTATAACTTATACCAACAGCAGTACCAACAACCACAATAACTGTTACAACCACCTCAAAGGGGGGGTGGAAATTATAGGGGCCAGGGAGGAGGAGGATTTGGCTGGGGAAGAGGGCCAGTTGTATGTTACAATTGTGGAGTACCGGGGCATTGTGCTAGGGACTGCCTAGAACCTAAAAGGACTTGCTCATATTGCAAGAAGGATCACAATGTGGAGCAATTCCCACAAGTCATCGCTCGATGGAAATCCCGCACACTTGGAGCAGCCAACCCTGTACCAAACCCTACACCAAATTCTCCCAACCCAAACACCAATATCAATATATAGATGATAGTAACCAAACCACAAGAACCAAATGTGGCAGTGGTCACGAGGGGAGGTGCTACGACATGTGCATACCAAGCTATGTAAACAGACCCTGCGACGTACGCGCAACCCTGGGTTCGACCTGCCACAAAGAAGAAAGCACCAATTGACATTCAAGAACAAAAGCACATATTCTTGGATGTGTGCCCAGAGTTCATCGGCACATAGTAGCCATCTACCTTAGGATAAGTGAAAGATATGCCTAAAATATTTTAGAAGATATTTGAACAACTAAGTACGGAAAAAATTACAGATAAGGTTAGTAAACTTAAACCTTTCTTGTCAAGTTGTGTAGCGCTAATTAAGGATAAGGAAGCGCTTGTAGAAATGGAAGCACTCATCGAAACACTTCCAGAGGGAGACCCTTCACCAAAAAAGGTTAATAGTATCAATACCAAGCTCAAGATAGGACGTGAACTCCAAATGACCACGCAAATTGGTGATTATGATATGGACTATATCATCCTTGACTTGGGATCCGATGTCAACATTTTAACATGCCAAACGTGGGAAATAATGGGAAAGCCACCCTTAGAATGGTCCCCCATTCAATTAAGGCTTGTAAGTCAAGCAAAGGTCCTTCCTGTTGGTAGGTTGGGTCAGGTTCAAGTGGATATCGAAGGATTACGCACTTTGGTGGACTTCGAAGTCATAGATATAGTAGATGATACCACCCCATACCCTGCACTGCTTGCGATTGATTGGGAAATGGAAAACCAAATGATCATAAATTTCAAAAGAAGGATCCTATCATTTGAAGATGATGAGATGTAGGTCGTTGCGCCCCTTGAACCACTAGAAGGACCAAGGTACATTGAACCAGTGTTCAATGAAGGGCATGGTGACCACCTTGACACCATCTACAATATAACCACCCTTTGGGAAGACTATATTAATGCTACTGTAGATGGTAACCTAAGTTGGAAATGTGAGAGTTCATGTACATTAGACTCAGGAGAGGCACTGGAGAAGTGGAAGAACTGATTTCATGAAGTCTTATTGAGAAAATGTGCCAGGATAACTAAGTCTGTCAGATGAGTAGGAACTTAGTCGTGACCACTTCTCACATATGAAGGACTGTCTAACTTGGCAACGTTCTTGACTGAATTTGAAGAACTGGTAACATAGCCACAATGATTGTCTGCACTAGACTTTGCATTGAAATATATGCCCGCACGATGGTGGGGTATGCATAAGAACACCATAACTGAATGTTCGCAGTGCAGAAGCCTGCTAGAAGTAAGGTAGTCTAGAAGGCTGTTGGAAGAAATTACAACTGTAACCCAAAGATATACAGGGTTATCAGACCCTGTCGAGCACTTAGAACAATGTTCCACAACATTCTTGAACTACCCTTACCAGGAATGGGTTCACCATTTCATCCATACTCTTGAGACGACACCACGAGGTTGGTATGCATCTATGGAGCTGTGCCAAGAGACAAGGGAATGGGAAGAAGTTGCACAGAAATTCACTTACACATTCCAGTTTGCAAATGAACAACCTACAGTGGATATTGTGCTAAAAACCATTAAGGATTAAATATTCACTAAGATTCCACTAGAGATTGTGTATTCTCAACCTTGTGCTACACATTCCCACCAATGTTGTGAGATAGTCCAACATTGGATGACATTCTACAATCTCTCTAGGGACCCGGATGATGATTCGACCAATATCAATATTCCAGAATCAGAAGGATCACGTGAGGTAGAAGGAAGCGACATTTCCAGTGAGCAGTTCATTAAGCCGCTAAAGATTAAAAAGGTTAACATTGGATAAGAGGAAAAAATTGCCAACATTGGAGACTACTGAAATGAAGAAACAATATCCAAAATCACTGATTTATTACATGAATTTCAAGACCTATTCCCAACAAACTTTAGGGAAATGAAGGGGCTAGTAGGGGATTTGGGTGAAATGAAAATTCCACTCAAACCCGATGCAAGACCAGTGAAACAATGACCATACAGATTAAACCCACGTTATAAGGAGAAAGTAAAAGCATAACTAGATTGCATGTTGGAGGCAAGAATTATTGAACCAGTTGAAGAATCAGAATGGATAAGCCCCATAGTCATCCATGACAAGAAGGCGATAGGTGAAGTCAGAATCTATGTCGACCTGAGGAAACTAAATGATGCTTGCTTGAATGATCCATTCCCTACACCATTCATGGATGAGGTGTTGGAAAGTGTTGGTGGACAAGAAATGTACTCATTCACAGATGGGTTCTCAAGATACCATCAGTTTCGAATTGCAGAAGAAGATTGACACAAGACAACCTTTGTAACAGAATGTGGATGCTACCAATACACGGTAATTCCCTTTGTCCTTAAAAATGCCCCTGCTATTTTTTCTAGAATAGTAGTATCTTCTTTCAAAGATTTCACTCATAAGTTTCTTGAAGTATACTTTGATGACTGGAGGGTCTTTGGTCTGGTAAGAGACCATATTGAAAATTTGTGCATGATGCTGGAAAGGTGTTGCCAGTATCAAATTGCGCTGAAATTGAGAAATGTATATTCTATGCACCATTTGGTGTACTATTGGGCCATGTAGTATGCCGCGATGGGATCCTAGTCGACCCCACAAAGGTAGCAATTACCCTGGACTTTCCTCTGCCCACATCAGTCACGTAACTCAGGTCCACATTGGGACATACTGGGTATTATAGGAAATTCATAAGAGGGTATGTAGAGATAACTACCTCAATGGAGAAGCTGCTAAAAAACAATGCCAAGTTCGAGTGGAATGAAAACTGCCAGGAGAGTCTGGATAAACTGAAGGGTAAAATGGCTACTGCACCAATATTAATATTTGCAGATTGGAAAAAATAATTCCATGTACATGTTGATGCATCATCGATTGCACTTGGTATAGTTTTAACCCAAGCAGGAGACGGCGCAATTGACCACCGGATAGCATTTGCAAGTAGGAAACTATCAACGACAAAGAAAAATTATACCACAACTGAAAGAGAAGGGCTTGTAATGGTCTATGCACTACAAAAATTCAGACATTATATATTGGGTGGACACTTCAAAATTTTTACTGACCATTCTGCGCTAAAGTACCTGGTCAATAAGCCAGTGTTGGGGGGGAAAATCTACCGGTGGCTCCTCCTGTTTCAAGAATTTGACTTTGAAGTAATTGTGAAGCCAAGATGACTAAATGTTGGGCTTGACCACTTATCACGAATTGAAAATGGGGAGGAACCCACCAGCCTAGAGGACAACTTACTCGATGTGCATCTATTTGCTATAGATGTTGTCGATAAAGAATTCGATGCGATTATACACTTACTAAATACAGGGTATGCACCTGAAGATTATTCGACATGGAAAAAGAAAGAGCTAGTTGTCAAGGCCTCGGGCTACACACTAATCACGAGACAACTCTATAAGTTGGGACTGCATGAAATACTGCGAAGATGTGTTTTAGATTATGAAAGTGTTGGGGCCTGGAAATTCGCAGGCGACAACAGTAAGGGATTCTCCCCAATCAACGTTCCCAACTAGCCCATTGACCGTTTGGTATAGGGAATCCGTCCGGTTTGCGGTCCGGCTACCGTAGGTCAAGTAACAAACAAAGGGTTTACCGGTTGCGGCCCGGTCCACCGAGTTTTTTGCATTTTGACTTAAGTTATGAAATGCAGGTGCCTAACTAAATGCAAGGTGATCAGAATGCAATGAGCTGTCACAACGTGATGCGCAGGTTCTTACCTCTCGTCTTAGACTCACACGCAACCAAATCACATACAATAAGAAAAACTTAACTATCTAATCTATCCCTGGGGAGAAAGGTTATCATTCGTTAGTGAGTAATATCTTTCGTATGCATTATGAATAGTTACAGACAGCTGATACTTCATTCAAAACACATGAACAATTACAGATATTTAAACAACCAGATAGCTGATTATTTTTACGAACAACAATTATTACTCACAGTGGAAGAAATCCTGAAGATACTGAAGAACATTTAACAAGAACATAGGTTCAGGAAATTAAACATTCTCACAGTAAATGAAACATCGCTGAAAATGAAATAGTTCCTCTTCAACATTATTCATTGAGTCGCATTGATACATTCCACATTTCACTCTCTCCAGCAGGAAAAATTGCAGTTTTCCTTTGCAAAATGAAATAGTTCCTCTTACAAGTAAACATTACAAAATTTTCCAGGGAAAAATCCCCTTCTTAGTTCCAACCGAAGAACTTAAAGTCGGCAATTGGAAAGAAATAAGATCGGAGGCTGCAAGGTTTTCCCAACCGCAACGCCGGACGAAGCATAGGTCATGAATGAGCGAAAGGTGGGCAAGAAGGGCTATGAGTCGAAAGTTGGACGGTTTATAGTTTCGGGGGTGGAAACTTTTTTCCCGCCGCAACGGAAGAAAGGTAGAGGCTTCAGGCACGCGAAGAAAAGCGGGAAAAGTAAATCGAAAATCGGGCGGCTTTGACATCGGACGAATAAACGATTTCGTGGCCGCCACGAGGACTTCACTTAGTGAACCTCTCACATACCACGTGCGATCATCGGATATTAAAGAATACCCTTAATTTCGAGAGATATTGACCCAAACTCTTTTTGTTGAAACCCCCTCCCAATACTTAAAACCTCCTCCCCACTCCTTTTCATACCTCAATCCTTATAAACCACCCTACCCACCCCCACCTTAAACCCCTCATCCCCCCAATATCTGCAATATATTGGTTCGATTTTTGATAATTTTAAAACCCACAATATGAACTAACGTGATAGGATATTGGTCAACAATTGAATCCCCCATGGCGGCCGCAACGGCGGAGGGGATGAGACTTCGCAGCTTCCGATATAACATAAAATTTACGCCTGATCACAAAAAAACCAAGTGTTGAAGATCTCAACGCAGCAGCAACCAGACTAAAATATCTCAGAGACAACGGTTTACTTAAAAGGAAACTGATCTGACTAAACTCTGGCTATCAAAACCACATTCAACTTGGCGATCTATAATAAAATCTTAACACAGACATGCTCTAGAGAGACAGGATGCGAATCAATCATTAGAATCGACCAAAGCTATGGCTAGACCAGACCTTCATGGATCACATGAAATCAAACAACTCTAAGCGATAAGGAGGGGCCCCAAAAATTTAAGAAATTAGGGGGAGAAAAGTTGCAGCTGCAACAACTGGTGATTTCCTGGTGAACCTAGATCTCTGGGCGATCAACCTTTGCATGACAGACTGTTAATCAACAAAAAGAATCATATTGAATTTTTCTAGCAATATGGATTTCTTAAATGACAGCAGTGTGTACCCTTAATCATTGATGATAGTCCAATTAGGGAGAGTGGAAACCAAAATCGTCAAGTCCAGATAACTATGCTGAGGTCGGAGGATGAATTTCATTATTACCGTTGTCTTCAGGTGGCTAAAAGATTTGGACACCACAGGATTGGAGCATATGGTAAACATAAATATTCGTTGGTTCCTCATTCCCATGCCATTTTCACACTTTTCTTGTGCTTTTGGATTTTTGTCCTATTTCATATGAGTTTGCTTACATGCCTTTCTTACTGAATTTTGATTCAGGATCCTCTATCCCATAGTGTCCTTTTGTGTGAGTAGTGTACTTCAAGTTCAAACCCACGGACGGAGAGGATCTTTCGGCAATTAAGTATTTGTAATTCAGCTCCTGCTTTGATTTATGATGCTTTCATAAGAGTTTTTGACGCTTTATTTTCCTTTTGGCATTCGTTTCTTGGCGTGGGATCATTTTTATTTAATACACTGTTCACCTTGCTCCTTTCCATGGGTCCTTTGCTGTTGCTCCTTAGGACATTTTAAATGTGATGTGGATGGATCCTCTACATACTACCCCAGACTCCTCAAATTTGGTTTATTTAACCTGAGTTAAGCAGGACTTCAATGCACACAGAGTTCTTTCAAAAAACTGCTATACTGGAAGAAATTCTTTTATATAAATTAGTGACACACAGTCTGTCACCAAATTTTTTATCAAACCCAAAAATTTCGGATGTATTCCATGCAACCACAGGTTTGCTCCCTTTATTGAAATCAACGAAACAAGGTAAAAAGAAATCAACAAAAGCAAACTAGAAACATGACTCAAAAGACAGTCGGGTGAATTATTTATATACAAGACAACAAAAATCAGACAGACTCAGGAAAATTAAGGTTTGAGAACCAATCTATTTACTGGTAGGTTCTCCTCCCACCCCTGCAGATCTTGCAACTTGTAAGTAGAAGGACCAAGCTTGGCTGCAATCTGGAAAGGGCCTACCCACAACTGCTGGAACTTGGTATGCTTTCCTTTCTCATCATGGGGATGGTCCCATTTGAGAACTAAATCTCCTACTTCAAAGTCTCTTGTCCCATCTTGCTTTTCAAACCATCTCTTAACCAACTCTTGTTGCTGCTTAAAGCGTTTTTTGGCTTTAGATCTAGCCTCCTCTACTTTCAGGAGATTATATATTCTTATTTGTAAAACTTCATCATCCGATCCCCTAGATTCTTGAGCTAGTATGGAAGATGGTAGCATGATATTGGGAGGGAGGATGGCTTCTTTACCGTAGACAAGGGTATAGGGTGACACTCCTATAGCAGACTTGGGGGTGACTCTGTCAGCCCACAGAGCGTTGGGTAAGGCTAAGTGCCAACTCCTCTGGTTTTCTATTACAGTCTTCTTCATAATTCTAATCAGGTTTTTATTAGAGGATTCGGCCAGGCCATTTCCTTGTGGATAATAGTTAGCAGAATAATGCAATTTTATTCCTTTATCATGAGCAAATGCAGTCAATTTGATCGATGAAAAGTATTTAGCATTATCAAAGACTAACAAAATTGGAACTCCAAACCTGGTCATGATATGATCTTGTAGGAAGCTGATGACTTCATCTTCATTTATCTTGCGCAGTGGGATGGCTTCGACCCAGCGAGTGAAATAATCAGTCGCAGTAAGAATGTACTTGTGCTGTAGGGACAAATTTGGCTTTATTTCTCTGATAATGTCCAGCCCCCATTGCTCAAATGGTTCCGTGATCATCACAGGCTTTAGGGGTGCTGCTGCTTTAGGCTGTCTTCCACCACACCTTTGGCAAATATCACACTTTCTGACGTGTGCGTGTGCATCCTTGAAGAGTGTAGGCCAGTAATAACTAGCTCTGAGGACCTTGTGGGCTGTAGTGTCCCCTGAATAATGTCCCCTGGCCAGACCATCGTGCAATTCAGACATTACTTTCTTGGAATCTTCTTTTTCTAAGCATCTCAGAAGGACTCCATCATAGTTTTTCCTGAATAATATTCCTTCAACAAGTTGATAGGAGGCTGATTTAAGACGTAACGCTCTTCTTTGCTTGGAATTCCAATGTTCTAGCAGTAGCCCTGACTGTAAGTAGTGTACAAGGTCTCTATACCAAGACTTGGGAGCTGTAAACAAAGGGCATACGTCCATTACATGTAATTCGGCATCATCTTCCCAGGCTTGTTCTTCATTGTTCCCACTTTTAGTCATTAATTTGCATAACCCTTGACCTTTTACTATAGAGGCTGGCTTGAATTCAAGGTCGTACTCTTGAAGGGCTGTTACCCAGTTGCCCCTCCTCTCTCCTAACTCTTTCTGTATGAGAAGGGATCTTACAGCTGGGTAGGGGAATATCACCTTGGTTTGATTCTTTAGTATATAAGGCCTGAATTGCTTCACTGCCTTAAACACTGCATAAGCTTGCTTATCAATAGCCGGGTAATTTAACTCAGCCCCCTGTAGACTAGTACTCATAAAGGCGATTGGGAATTCATCCCCCCCATATTCCTTTTGCGTGAGTATAGCTGCCAGTGAATCATCGGATGCGAATGTATACATAATAAAGTCTTTATCAAAGTCGGGTCTTTTCAAGGAGGGAGCGTGTGCAACAATAGTTTTAATCTTGTTGAAAGCGTCCTTCTCAATATTAGTCCACTTGAATTGTGCATTTTGTTTGACCATCTACGGGAGTGGTTTGACAGTCTGAGCGAAATCAGGCACAAACCTTCATACAAAATTTATGGTTCCCATAAACGATTGCATTCCCTTTTTATTATGGGGCATGGGAATTTGTTCAATGGCCTTAATTCTTTCTGGGTCTATAGATATACCTTTCTTTGAAACTATGTGCCCTAGTAACTTGCCCTCAGTGACGGCGAACACGCACTTCTTAGGATTAAGGGAGATGCCATATTTCCGACAGTGTTCGAAAATTTGCTTTAGGTGAAAAGCGTGCTCTCCTCTTTTCTTCGAGAATATTGTAATGTCATCAAGGTACACCACAGTGCTTCATCCAATTAGTCCGTGGAAAGCTATGTCCATATCTCTTTGAAACGTTGCTCCCGCATTAATCAGTCCAAAGGGCATCCTTCTAGAGGCAAAAGTTCCCCACTTTGTCCTGAACGTTGTTTTTAATCTGTCTTCTTTGGCTACCAACACTTGATTGTAGCCAGAGAACCCGTCTAATAATGAAAATAGTTCAGAACTTGAAACCATTTGAAGCAGCTGCTCCATGGGTGGCACAGGATAGTTATCTTTACCCGATGCACGGTTTAAGTTCCTGAAATCCACACACAGTCTGATTTCTCCTGACTTCTTTCTGACCGGTACCAGATTTGACACCCACTCAAAGTGTCTAACTTTGAAAATGATTCTGGCATCCAACAATTTCTTTACCTCACTCTGAATCAGTGGTTCCAGTTTTGGATGCATTTTCCTCAAGGGCTGCTGATATGGTTTGACTCCCGCCTTGATGGGAACAACGTGTTTGATGATGCTGGTATCGTATGTCTTTAACTGTTGGTACATCCAGGAAAAGACATCTTTGTATTGTTTAAATAGGCTGATGAACTTGTCTCTCTCTGTCGGCAAATAGAATTTGCCGAGATTCACGAACTTAGGTGCCGTTTCAGTACCCAAATTTATCAGCTTGAATTGTAGAGTTGAGCTGTGAGTCTTCACGTTGGCGGGTCTCCTAAACTTTTCATTCAAGTCGAACATATTTTCTAACGTTCGGACCCCTTTAGGGATGAAATTATCAAATTTCATCTCGGCTTGGTGTTCATCATCAATAATCGCTCCTTTGAATACCTCGTCATTTGTTAAACATTCTATAATTTGCTGGTCATCATCGAACACACACAGGTTGGTAATCATATCAGGTACTGAAGGCCTGAAAATCAATTCAACAGTACATCGATTATTTGAGGGTACAATCCTAGCGGCCGAAGTAGCTAATAAGTCAGCTGCTGCGTTTTTAATTCTTGGGATTGAAATAATGTTTAATCCATTAAAACATTTCAGAAGGTCCCATACCTCATTCTGGTAAGATTTTAAGTGGGGAGAAACGCAGTGGATTTGATTCTGGATTTGTTTCACAACAATTTCAGAATCCCCAAAAACTTTTAAATTACTTACCTTAAAGTCAATTGCTTTCTTGAGTCCCTGCACTAGTGCTTCATACTCAGCTGTATTATTAGTACATTCAAACTCTAATCTACATGAAAGAAAATGTTTATTCTTCTGTGGGTCAATTAGGACACAGCCGGCCCCCGACCCTTCTAATGTCTTAGAGCCATTGAAAAATAAAGTCCAAAAATCATTAACTACTGAAAATGAATCTACTCCTACTGCTAAGTCTACTATTTTACAATCAATCTCGCCAGCCTGCGAGAATCGAAGGAGATTAGGATGGGTATCAGATGGGTTTTCGGCTTCTTCTGCTTGATAATTCCCTGGTTCCAACTCAAGAAAATTAATTTCCCAATACAGAATCCACAGGTATATTCTTCTCATTCAGTTGGGTAACATTGTACTTCATGTGGGGTTCTCTTAGAAACTTGATTTGGTTTGGACTCCCCTTGTACGACAACCACAGGTGCGACCAATCTGAAGCGAAATATCCATTTAATTTGGCTGACCACTCCCTACTCAGGACCAGACTGCAAGCGTCTGGTATATCGGCTACTATGATGTTAATAACTTGGCATACTTTTTCATTGGAAGCCAGACGGATTAGGACGTCTTTCATCTCACCAATTACTTTAACATTTGTCCTATCCAACTGAACCACCTTCCACGTGGTCGGCTTTGGCTGCCCATTTATCTTCTTACACACTGATATGGGCATGACATTAATGGACGCCCCTGAATCTACCAGACAATTGTGCACATTATGATTAAAAATTTCAAACGTTAGGAGGAAAGGTAAATGTTTAGCTTTAGACTCACCTCCAACGCTGGTTTCTCCAATTTCTTCTTCGTCCCGAGGTTTATTGTCAGCGGGCAGCTTGTCATCTGATGCTTCAAGCGCTTTCAACAATCTCTCTTTTTGATGCGGCACTTTGCGCATTTCGAATAATGGAACATTTGCTTTCACCTTTTTTAAGTCCTCCACAATGTCATAATTCATCGGCTGTCCAATTGGATGTGGTTTGTCAGAATTTCCTTCACTTGGCTTGGCTGTTGTATCATCCTGTCTAGGACTTTGGCTGGTAATCGTGAATTCTGGAAACTTATCAGCCAAAGCTTTATTTTGAAACTTCTTCCTAACATTTCTCTATAGCCTTCTGATCTTTGGAAGAATAAGACTGTCGTCCTTAACCCTTCCTTGGCTTCTTGTGGCCACGTTAGTCTCCATAATGCCATGGTATCTCTGAGTGTTTCCTTCTTCAGCATCAAATAATGAGACCGAATTCCATAATGCCAAGGTCTCCTTTTCCTGATCTTCATTAGACGTAGAGGCAGAATTTTCTTTTCTTTCTTCATCTCCCTCTTCTGTTAACCTTGAATCCAACAGTTGATTCATCACTAGCGTCATAGAGTTTATCCATTGTGGAGAATTCTTTTCAGAGTGCGACTGTTGGTGGAAAGTGCATAAATTATCCATGCTGACCTCTGTTAGATTCATGGATGCAGCATTGTGAGGAGGAGGATTAGAATGATCCTTATCTTCTCTTTTCTTATAATACGGCTTATAAAACCTTTGTGTCTCCTTTTCATTCTCCATATCTATGATCTTGTTGGAAAGCTTCTGCATCATCTTAGCCTTATTTTCCAGATCTGGTGACTTTTCTTCCTTAGTCTTAGCGAACAATAAGGCTTTTCTCCCCACGCCTTTCTCTCCTGATTGTTCTGGGTAATCTTCAATACTTTCTCTTTCTGCTTCCACCACTTCTGCCTCTTCATAGGTCTCTATTAGAGTAGGCTTGGCCCTACCTTTCGCAAACATGGCCAAATCCGGACCCAAAGCTGATGTATAGTACTCAATCAGTACTTTGTCTGAAGGCTTATCTGTTTCAGAGAATTTCTTAAGATATGCTGCAAACCTTTGTGTGAAACTGTGCACTTTTTCCTTTTTCTCTTTCTTCAATGCACACAGTCCTTTCATAAGGGCAGCATGATTCTTTTGGGTCGCATACTTTCTTCTAAAAATCCTCTCAAAGGTGTTCTAGTCCAGAATTGAGTTAGCAGGCAACCCAAAATACCATGAAGCTGCAGCTCCTTTAAGTGTATGCGGGAAAAGTCGACATACTACATATTCATGCTCCCTAGCCCTTTAACCCTCTACCGCCAAGTAGAAACTCTGCAGATGATCATCCACTAGAATCTTCTCATTGGGGTCAAATTTAGGCAGTAACTTTTCGTAGGATTGGGGTAAGTCATGTAATGGAGGTGTTAGATTTAGAGGTGATCTGGCTCTCCATGCAGGTGGTGGATTTGGTGGGTTGGGGGGTTGGTTTGCATTTACGCCAGCCATGAGTCGGGGTGGAGAGTGAGGGGGTGAACCAACAGGAGTTTGAGCAGGAGAACTGTAAGGGGTACATGGGCCTTCTTGGTTCAAAGGTAATTCAACCTCCTGCAGAGTAGTCTCTACAAGTTCTTCCTAGTCTCCAACCAACACTGAATCCTCTGCTATAGGACGGTCTTTCTTCTTGTATTCTCTTCTAGGTAAGTCAGGGATAATTGGCAACCCTCCAAGCTTCTTTACATATGCCTGGGTGTGCCTTCTTAGGTTGTTAACCACTTCGTTACCAATAGCGTATAGATGTTCTCTGTTCTCTTCCGGGGTTGGATTATGGAACCCACTTCTTTCGGAACTGTCACTTGTGGAAAATTCTCGGGAAAACGGGTTTCCTCGGCCAACCATGCACTAGCGGCCCTCCTTCTAGCGCCAAAACTATTGGGGCCTAGAAATTCACAGGCGACAACAGTAAGGGATTCTCCCCAATCAATGTTCCCAACTAGCCCATTGACCGTTTGGTATAGGGAATCCGTCCAGTTTGCGGTCCGGCTACCGTAGGTCAAGTAACAAACAAAGGGTTTACCGGTTGCGGCCTGGTCCATCGAGTTTTTTGCATTTTGACTTAAGTTATGAAATGCAGGTGCCTAACTAAATGCAAGGTGATTAGAATGCAATGAGCTATCACAACGTGATGCGCAGGTTCTTACCTCTCGTCTTAGACTCACACGCAGCCAAATCACATACAAGAAGAAAAAATTAACTATATAATCTATCCCTAGGGAGCAAGGTTATCATTCGTTAGTGAGTAATATCTTTCGTATATGCATTATGAATAGTTACAGACAGCTGATACTTCATTCAAAACACATGAACAATTACAGATATTTAAACAACCAGATAGCTGATTATTTTTACGAACAACAATTATTACTCACAGTGGAAGAAATCCTGAAGATACTGAAGAACATTTAACAAGAACATAGGTTCAGGAAATTAAACATTCTCACAGTAAATGAAACATCGCTGAAAACGAAATAGTTCCTCTTCAACATTATTCATTGAGTCGCATTGATACATTCCACATTTCACTCTCTCCAGCAGGCAAAATTGCAGTTTTCCTTTGCAAAACGAAATAGTTCCTCTTACAAGTAAACATTGCAAAATTTTCCAGGGAAAAAGCCCCTTCTTAGTTCCACTTTCCTATATTTAAACTACCATTACAGAGCATTTCGTTTCCCCCCCAGACGCATGGTCTTACAGTTTCTCAAACGCTTTCCCCCCAGATGCATGGTCTTACAGTTTCTCAAATGCTTCACATTCCCACATCTTGTCTGTATGCAATCATGAGCCAATTTGTAACTAATTAGTTTTGGGTTCGCCCCTTTACGGCTCCGGATTTTGTCCTCCACTCCCCTGGTTTCAGTCACATTTCCGCCAAACGGGTCCGTTTTTCTCTGCACCTCGGTAGATTGACCACATTATTCAAAACCGCCTGCCATCAATCGACAAGCATCATTCAAAAACAACCAATATTAACAATTAAAAATGATTATTCCACAAGGAAATGGCAGGCGCACCACCTGCGGGTTTGACAAACCTAGCCTACGATGGTTAACATGGCACTCATTGGCGGGAGAACTTAAAGTCGGCAATCGGAAAGAAATAAGATCAGATGCCGCAAGGTTTTCCCAGCCGCAATGCCGGGCGAAGCATAGGTCATGAACGAGTGAAACGCGGACAAGAAGGGCTATGAGTCGGAAGTCGGACGATTTTCAGTTTCGGGGGTGGAAACACTTTTCCCGCCGCAACGGTAGAAAGGTAGAGGCTTCAGGCACGCGACGAAAAGCGGGAAAAGTAAATCGAAAATCGGGCGGCTTTGACATCGAACGAATAAATGATTTTGGGGCCGCAACGGTGGAGGGGATGAGACTTCACAGCTTCCGATCTAACATAAAATTTACCCCCGATCACGGAAAAACCAAGTGTTGAAGAGCTCAACGTAGCAGCGACTAGACTAAAATATCTCAGAGACAACGGTTTACTTAAAAGGAAACTGATCTGACTAAACTCTAGCTATCAAAACCACATCCAACTTGGCGATCTATAATAAAATCTTAACACAGACATGCTCTGGAGAGACAGGCTGCGAATCGATCATTAGAATCGACCAAAGCTATGGCTAGACCAGACCTTCATGGATCACATGAAATCAAACAACTCTAAGCGATAAGGAGGGGCCCCAAAAATTTAAGAAATTAGGGGGAGAAAAGTTGCAGCTGCAACAGAAAGACAATGTGTAATGGTAGAAGCACATGCAAGTGTCTCAAGAGGACACTATGCTAGGAAAGCTACAGTGTGCAAGATTTTACGAGTAGGACTCTAGTGGCCAATGATACATATGGATACATGGAAATACTGTCGCAATTGCGATAAGTGTCAAAGAATGGGGAAACCATCGCAACGTGATGAAATGCCACTTGCACCACAAATTACACTGCAGGCCTTTGATAAATGGGAAGTGGATTTTTTTATCCCTATCACTCCACTAGGAAAATGGACTGGTGTGCATTATATCATCACTACTATAGATTACTTGACAATATGGGCAGAGGCAGCACCTGTAAAAGATTTTACTGCAGCAACTGTGGCCCCCTTCCTCTTTGAGAACGTCCTCACAATATTTGGTTGTCCCAAAATCCTAATCAGCGACCAAGGTACACATTTTGTAAATAATCTAATCATTGAAGTGACTGCAAAATTCCAAATCCAACACAAGCCTAACAATACCCTACCATCCTCAAGCAAATGGAACTGTCAAGGCATTCAACAAGGTACTCGAGACTGCATTGACCAAAGTATGCAATGTGCGTAGAGATGACTGGGAACAGAAAGTCTCAGTGGTATTATGGGATTATAGAACAACATGCAAATGACTAACTTGATACACCCCTTTTCATTTAGTCTATGGACAAGAAGTAGTCATGCCCATGGAATATATTGTCCCGAGCCTACGAATTGCTGCGATAACAGAGATGACAGATACTGGCGCTGTAGAAGAAAGGCTGGCGCAACTGGTTCAAATGGAAGAAGACCATTTTATTGCAGGATTCCATCAAAATGTGGAAAAGCAGTTGCATAAATCCTCGCATGACCACCACATCACAACAAAGAAGTTCAACGTTGGTGGACTTGTTCTGATGTATGATAGTAAGTTTCTCAAGCATCTGGGTAAGCTCAAAACACACTGGTTAGGTCCATACGTAGTTGTGCACATTACTGAAGTAGGTGCAATAAAACTACATAAGGTAGATCGAACACCGGTAGTGGTCATGATCAATGGAAGTCGATTAAAACCCTATCATGACAACTGCGACACCGTCCCATAAAGCCATGATGTGAAATTTTTTTTTTGGAAAAGACAGCTGGCCAAAATTGACAAATAGCTAGCAGGCACCGACAGCCGGTAAGGGCATGGGAAATTCAAAAGAGATCCGGCACCACTAAATGTTCGGTAGCATTAAAGTGGTAGGACCGAGGAGAAAGACAACAGACTTCTTGGTCCCATCTGGTAGAGTGCCTTTAATTGCCCTGAAAAATGCATAATGGAGCTTAAGCATGCAAAGGACGAGCCCATATGATCTGCCAGAGGGTGTTTCACTTTGTCCAGTCAGCTTAAAGACTCGTCGCCCAGAATCAGTCCTTACCCTCACCTGTATAACCTTTACACTGCTTTGATGAACCAGCAAACCAAAGAGCCGAGCCTGCTGCATAGACCGAGCCATCCTTTAGAGCCAAAGACCTTACTCAGTAAAATATTTCAGCAATATTGAGCACTCTAGTAAGGACATCTTGAACCAGTTTGGCTGTCCAAGAAGACCCAGGCAAAGTTGAAAGTAGTACCGAGACAGAGGATCATCAAAAATCCGTTGTAGAGTCTGCCACTTCCATCATAAGCAGGGATTAAGCTCACGTAGATAACTGCCTCTCGACCACTAGTGAAACCAACGGAAGCCCAACCCTTGAATGCTGACCCCCCAAGTTCCTCCGGCCCTATAGCAAAAATACCCAAATCTTGTAGAGCCGACCTGGTTTGGCCATCATCACTGGAAACAGAGCTCACTAAAGAAGAGAATAAATTATTGTCGCCCTACTGCCAGGAGGCCCGATGTCGTAGCAGTAATGGTGAACATTCTAGAGCTCTTAGAAGAACCCACTATTCCATAGAGCGTCATAAAACCATAGGATGACACAAAACCCCAAGATTCCATCATGACCAAGCTTTAGGCATTAAAGTTTGAAGACTATGACACACACTTGGAAGCAAGACATCTCCATAGATCGATTCATGGTCGTAATAGTCGGCCAACCGCCAGAGGCAGACATTGTCTCTGCACTAGAGTATTTGCATGAATTATGGCAGTCTGGTATATTAAACTTGCTCCTTATGCCCCATTTCTACTGCTATGGACTAGTCAGAATGTATGTTAAGCAGCTGCTTGTGTGCTTCCATGGTGGCTACTTTTGGTTGAACAAACCATATGAGGCAACGGTGGACTTGATTTTGGTCATTATAGGTCTGCCACGGAATGGACTCGACCTGGCTCCATACTTGCATAATGAGGGGGTAAAGATAGATAAAAATGATATGGAGGCTAAGTATCAGCTCCTCTGTGGTGGAAAAGGTTTTCTCATTAGCTCCATTGAGGATAGTGCGGTGCAAGCAACAGCAAAGATCTTGTGTAGCAAGGTCCTGCGCAAGATGAGGTTGGATGAGTGCATGACCGCAACAGTAGAACTTACCAAAAAATGTGCACAGGGTGGCACATTAACTAGTCCTAGTTCCTCTTGAACGAACTGTTGGACGATGCACGAGAAGCACAAGAACAACCTACAACTAAGTTTCACTTCTCCTAGCTCTTAATTTTAATTTCTTTTGCAGTATGGGCTCCGCCACCAAACTATCAGCCTATGGATATCCCCGTAGAGTTCCTTGGAAGGCCTTACCAGAACCTATGGGACCATAAGGACAACAAGCGCAAGAATGTTTCTCGAATTACATTTTTCCTATAGGGAGAAAGGATCCAGGAAATTGTGCATACGCAGTATCAGCTGACTCCTACAACGGTTGTAAAGTATCCATTCATTCAATTCCATGCAACACAACAAAACATCATCTTGCAACTGTGTGGGGACCCCAAGAAGCAAGCACTTCCAACATTGTTCATCCTCAGGGATGTGAATATTGAATTTGAAATCAAAGATTGGCTTGAGGAATGGCTTACCCATCATGGGAAGGTACCTGCATGACAGCAAGTCCCACGGGAGAATCCAGCAGAGAACCCAAACCAACATGGCACCAATGCTAGTATGCAGGATCCCCAGGATGGATCCTAAGAAGATGAAGTGTAAGATAAGCATCATCTACCCAATTCCAACCTAGATGACCTTGCTATGAGTGAGGAATTGAGCATTGAGCAAGCTAGGAAAAAGAGGGGCAAGAAGCCCATGCAAGAGGAGGAAGATAAAGACACATTAAGCCTCCCGTATAGTAAGAGGAAGAAGGTTAACTGACCCCATGTCAAGGACATACCAGACACGGATTTGACCCTTCTGCATGACGTCGTTGTTGAAGTTACAGAGAAAAATTTGGGAAAGCTCGTGACCAAGTAAACCAATTGGACAGCAGCTATCACCACAAAGGTTAACCAACTAACACAGACTGTTACCAAAGTGCAAGACACCATGTAGGCTGGAACCTATGGTGTCACCCAATCGGATGCCTTAGTGGCACCAATAATGCTCCTGCCCCTAACAATAGAAATTCCTGCGGAGGCATTGTCTAAGAAAAGCGAAGAAAGCGAGGCAAGTCTCCATAACTTGGACATATTGATTTTAAATTTTTCAAAGTTAACTTTGCCGCAGATATAATCTATTCAACATGTCGCTACAAGAGAAATTAGAATCCAAGAAAATATAGCTGTATCTCAAGCAGCTAAGGAAACCAGGAAAGTAAGGGAGCGACAACAAGTTATCAACTGCCAACACACAGATCTGGCACCCCAAGCCTAGAGGCAGGCTTCTCTAGAACAAGCAATAAAGGAGGCAGCGACGCAACTATTCGACGAGGAAGCAGAGGCTAAGGTCGAACCGGTGCATCAATTAAGACATTTATCCAAGCTGGCCGCAAACCTCTAGAAGCAGATCCAGGAAATGAAAACCAACCCGTAGCCCCACACGCCTCTGGAAGTGTTGCAACAAAGGCAGCAATCAGCATCTCAAGCTGTTTCCCAGCTAAGGAAAACCGAGAGCATCTGTGCAGAAGCAGTGGAAGAAATTGCTACAACATGGGAACAACTCATTGAAGATGCACTGGCAGAGCAACTTGCTGAGCAAGCGCGACAAGTAGAATTATAAATCTTGGCACTGAAGGCTGAGATTAAGAAGCTTCCAATGAAGGAGAAAATCACTAGGGGCACTAAGCTTAAGGAGATCCTCAATAAGGCCAGAACCCTGCCCGACCAAGAAAGTGTCACATACCCCAATTTTGTAAAATAATGTTAATTGTTTTAATTTGATTTCATAAGACATTTTGTCAAATTTAATGCTAAGTAGGAACTGATGACTTAGCAGAGTCAAAAGAAGTGGAATGTAATTCTGAATATTTTATTATTAATAAATAAAAAGTGGAGACAACAGCTTGGGAGAGCTGTTAATAAGAGTGTTACTGGTCAAACTGGTGGAAGGAACTAGGTGGAGAGAAAAAGACAAGTGGCAGCATCCTCAAACACTTCCTATGTTGCAGGTGGCAACTTCCCTACATTTGGGGTCATGATCCCCCAAGAAAGTGGGATCAGAGCAGGTGGCTCAATAAATGACAACTAACCAAAAAAGACCTAGGCAATCTTTTAAAAGTACCCAATGAATAGAGCTGAGGCTGCTCAGATATTTTCTAGGAGAAGAATCATTCAGGAGGAATGCACTTCAAGGAATTCAATGGGGAAAAGGGAAAACTGTAAGGAAGGTGTTTTGAGAGATAATCTACAGTAACTTGGTCTGATACAGCTTGCTAGATGAGAGAATTTACTGATAAGTTCTGGATTAGTATTGAGTCTGAAGACTGGTACTAGATTATTGCTGCACCTAGTTCCAGCCAGGGAGACCAGAGCAAGCTCGGGGGTCCTGAGGAGTCGCTGTTTGAGCACTCTCCAGGAGTTGGTAGGGAGGAACGGCCTCCCATTGCTATTGTCGTCCAAGCTTAGAGAACAGGTTCTGTTATTATTTAAATTTCTGCGTTATTATCTGTGTGTGATTGAATGTTGTAGTGTAGCTTATGATGTAAACACTTAAATGGCTTAGTAATGAATTTGTTCTTAGTTTGTTTAGAAATAGAATCATTTGATGAGAAACAAAACCCTACCTGTGTTTTTCCTCATCTGGAGTGATCCAGACCGTACTCCAGCACAGGTGGTGAAATTATAAATAAAGATAGTATGATGAAAATGTAGAATAAAATGTTAATGGAATTATAGAATATTTATTTTGTTATCAGAAGAAATATCTTTTGTACCAGGAGTAGTGTTAAACCTGGACTGAGATTGTCAGTTTATTAGAAACATAGAAAGAAGCCATATTATTTACTGATAGTAGTATGTGTGGGTAAATAAAATAGTTCTGGATACAGTATTTACCTTCAGAAATCTTACTGCTTATTTGAATTCAAGAAAAGAGTATAATACTAAAGTAGGATTAGATTAAATAAACAAGCTTTTTAAACTTTACAGTCTATTTCTTCCAGTTAGGGTAATTTAACTACTATAGGTATCGCAACAACAAAACTGAAAGTAAGAACAGTTAAACATTGATTTAATTCTACAGTTAAACCAAGCTGGTCTTAGATTTTATTTATGTTTGGTAAGGGAATCAATTCGTTTTGTTTTTATTATTATTATCCAACTAGAGCTTAAACATAATATGCAGTTACTAATCTATTCTTTACAAAAGGTTAAATAAACGAAGAACATAGTTAGGTGTTATTCTTTTTTTTCATAAATACTAGTATTTAATATAAACAGGATAATAGAGAATATAGAAAGTACTTCTATAAATTAAACAGTGCAGAAAGTACTAGAATATAACAATAAGAAAAATAATATCTCTTTATATATCTGTAAATAAACTAAATATATAGATAATGTGTACAACTGTAAAATAGTAATTGTTGTAAGTAAAACAACACACATTTCACAATATTAAGATATATTAATTAAATATAAATTATATACCTTAAAGGCGGTAATCTACCAGTTACACAGATACACCGTAAGAACATTAATTTTCTTATACTCAAAAGGCTAACGAGTATAAACAATTTTTATAACTGTATTAAAATAGAGTAACTAAATACTATAAAAACATTATGCAAAAACCCTGATAAGTAAAATATTACAGGGTAAGAATCAAATGCATTAATGCATAGAAAATAACCATCAGAGTAATATGATGCTCAACCTACTGAGCTTAACCAATTACTTCACATTATAAATAACAATTAAACAATTTACAGTAGCACATTATAATTTAAAGATAAATAAAGAAGCTGTAAATATTTTTAAATACTGTCAAGTTAGGGTAAAACCCTACTAATCCCAAAATACAACAGAGTTAACAACTGGAGTCTAAATTTAGTATTTTTACTCACGGCCGTAAACAAAATCAACAGAGCGAGGCTTTTACAGCCCTTGCACCATTTATATATA
>LPNX010348263.1:71193-109214 GCA_001517045.1 Pseudotsuga menziesii
AAGGGTTGCAGGTCACGACGACCAACCCACAAATGTCCCAAAGGGACCAACAAGGAGGATATGCCATGGATAACCAGGGGTTACTGTTAACCTGGAAGTCGCCATGGTCTCGAACAAACCACGCAGAGAAGAGAGCCGACACCTGTAGTCAATAGAGAAGTGAGAATGTTAAAAATCGTTTACAAATTAAATAACTGGGTATTGAAATTAAAACTGAAATGATAATGATTTTATTAAAAAAATGTCTTACCTTGATCTATACCGAAGCACGACAACCACAAGCAGTAAAGCGACCACCAGCACGAGGAGATATTTTCTAACTCAGCAAATACCTATAGCGACGAAGGACAGGAACAACAAGTTCAGCCGAAAATAAGCTTGGGTTGCAACAACTCTCAACATAGAACTGTAACTGCTGCAAACCCTAAACACCGGTTACTATGGTTAAGCAAGACATCGACTGCCATCACCGAGCCAAAGAAAGGAAGGATATTACAGTAATGGACACCAAACTGAGCGAGCTGCGATAGAGAAACCCTAAGGGAAGTAACACAAACCATTACCAAGCAACAAACAGTTCCGTAGCAGCAATCCCTCCATTAAACTCTCAGGCTGAGCTTATGAGGAGATACAGCAAGAAAGGAGATAGCCAACCTCAAAGGCAAGAGACAGTGCAGACAAGAGCAGGCTAGCAGACTGGCCAGAGGGCCCGAAGGCGACGGGAGAATGCCAAGCTAGGGTTCGAGGATTTCCTTTTAACCACACGACGCTTGGCCATGGATAAGCTACGTCTCCAAGTAAATGATTTGCATGCAGTGGGTATTTTTCCAATAGTCTCGATGAGCAATCACGAGAAAATGACATTATCAATCATTTTGCTGTTCTCAAAGGTTCTACTATGATCCTCGGTCGAAGTCAACCTATCATATGGAGCATGATAACAAAAAAAATCGTTAATATATAAACTATGCTTTAAAGCTTACCAATGGCGTGAAGAATTAACGACTCATCAAAGTACATTATGGTATACCATCGTTTATACAATGCAAATCAAGATGTAACCTCATGTTCATCGTGGGCGTAGTCAACACTACGACCTAGCACACTATAACATGTTATATCTTTACTTAACAATCAATTGATCAAAAGAATATACCCTTATATTATAATAAGAGAATTCTATAAGTAAGGTATGGCAAATACTATTCTAGTAGACATTTGTTTGTGTAATCACAAGAATATAATCTAACAAGAGTAATAAGTTCATGACCTAGCATTTTATACAAGCTTGGGATGTATGAAATAAAAGATTATAAGATTTTAAGGGTTAAACCATAAAATTTTCATGGCATGGTCTTTTTCATGACCTCTCCATCTAGGTATGCAATTATTCTTTCATCAAACAGTTACAACCTTGATAAAAATAAGTTTTGTAACATTGTTATAGAAGGAAATAATAACTCATATGTTAAGTAAGAATATTGCTTACAACAAGTATTCGTTCAACCAACATCTATAATTTTATTATAAAAGTATACTAATGGTTGATATTAAGGAGGTTTATAAAATCAAACTATGGAAAATATCCTATCATTAATGTTAACCCCATTGGCCTTGTTGTATTTATTAAAATAGTAAAGTTTGGTAATAAAATACAAAAGAAAATAATAACATTTATTTTGGTGAATGCATTGCTTAGAATAATTGTTCTTTAACCAAAAAATTGTAACATAACAAGGGTTAAGCCACAAATCTCTTAAACAAAAGATTCACCAACATAAAAGTTAGATCATAAAACTATTATGTTATGCATTCTTTCAATGATTATAGTCCACTAAGGACATGCTCCTTTTATAACTATGGAAGGAATTGTATAAAACCGGTTCACGATAGGATATCCATCTTAAGAGAATAACTCTAATTGTGTTATGGAGTAATTGTCATGTAAAACCTTAAGTTGATAGACATCTAATAGTTCAGTAAACATTAAGAACTATAAATTTACATTTACTAGGAAGAAGGCAGCTGTAGCCCTTACTAACATCACTAAATCTCATTCCTTAGCATTTTAAAAAGAAAGTCAGTTTAAATGATTTTACCTCAATAAGCTTTGGAAATTGTTCAGCAATTGTATTCTCTACTGATTTATTATTGTGCGACGAACTTATATCATAATGCTTTAGAATTAACGACAAGTAGCCCCCAAACTTCTTACTTGTAAGTCTGTAAGCACAGGAAAACTTCTGCATTAGCTTGAAAGCTATGTAAGCCCAGAATTTTCATGACAGTTCCACCTCGTGGTCGCAAAAAGAAAACAAACCAGTAAACTAAAAAAGAACTGTTCGATAAAATACACTTAATGCAATAGTTAAATCAGATAATGAATTTAGTAACACCCAACTAATTAAACATTTAGTTGACTACATTTTGATATTTAGCTGTTATTTAAAAATTTTAAATTTTTCGGAAAATTTGGGGTTTTGACATGTGGTATCAGAGCACAAGGTTCAAACACTAGGCCTTGATGCAGCCCAACTAGCTTCCATAGAATAGTAAAGTAATATAATAAACTAACACATATTCTGCTTTATATAAAGAACATAAAATTTCTTTTTTCTGAAGATTAACAGGCATGTATGGAGAATCTGGGAGAGTATGCTCAGGAGGAGTCTCCAGACACAGAAACAAGAGTGAATATGATTTTGAAATCCAGCACATAAAGGG
This sequence comes from Pseudotsuga menziesii, assembly GCA_001517045.1. Taxonomy (NCBI): domain Eukaryota; kingdom Viridiplantae; phylum Streptophyta; class Pinopsida; order Pinales; family Pinaceae; genus Pseudotsuga; species Pseudotsuga menziesii. The sequence goes on from LPNX010348263.1 coordinate 73,918, forward strand.
TAAGGAAAATAAGGTGGCTGATGCATTAAGCAGAAACGCAAAGCTGAACTTTACAGCAGCAATCGACACTTATGCTTCTGATTTAAATGAATAGCTTAAAGAAGGGGTAAAACAAGATGAAAATTATCATAAATTGCAAATTACAGCTAAAGAAGAACCTACAGAAAGCTTAATAAAAGGTTATAGTTTAAATGAAAATGGATTTTTATTATTTAAAGATAAACTGTATGTGCCTAATGTGCCTAAGGTTAAGTTGTTAATTCTGGATGAAGTCCATAAAACACCATATTCAGGATACCCAGGTTATCAAAAGACTGTAACCATGCTAAGAAAATAATATTTTTTGCCTAATATGAAATCTGAGGTAGCTGAATACATTGCTAGATGTTTGGACTATCAACAAGTGAAAACCGAACACCAACATCCAGCTGGTTTGCTACAACCTTTACCTATTCCTAGTTGGAAATGGGAAGTGATTAGCTTAGATTTTATTACTAGACTGCCCAGAAATCAGAATCAAAATGACTTTATTATGGTGGTAGTTGATAAGTTGAGCAAGGAAGCACATTTTATTCCTGTCAAAACTACTTATAAGGCTGCCAATATAGGGGATATCTTCTTAAAGCAGATTTTTCGATTACATGGAGTACCGAAAGTGATAATTTCAGACAGGGATCCTAAATTCACAGGAAATTTTTGGAAGTCCTTGTTTAAGGGATTAAATACAACATTGAATTTCAGCACCTCCTTCCATCCTAAAAAATATGGACAGACTGAAAGAGTGAATCAGGTGCTGGAGGATTTATTAAGGGTGTATGTTAAAGATCAGCTAGGTAAGTGGGAAGACTACTTACATTTACCAGAGTTTGCATATAATAATAACTATCAGTCATCAACTAAATTTAGTCCATTTGAAATTTTGTATGGACGTAAATGCAACACTCCTATCTCCTGGAATAATCCAGTAGATAGATTGGTGTTAGGACTAGAATTATTGAAGGAAATGGAGGAAATTGTGAAACAAGTGCAGGAAAATTTGAAGGTGGCACAGGATCGGCAAAAGATCCAAGCAGACTTGAAAAGAACTCCCAAGGAGTTCTAGGTAGGTGAGCATGTATTTATAAAGGTGAGGCCAAAGAAAAGCTCTCTAAGGCTGGGGAGTTGTGCAAAGTTAGCACCACATTACTGTGGTCCGTTTGAAATTTTATCTAGAATTGGTCAAGTTGCATACCAGCTAGCATTACCACCTAACTTGAAAGTACATAATGTTTTTCATATCTCTATTTTGAAGAAGTATGTTCATGATGCTATTGATGTGGTTGATTGGAATGTTGTACAGGTGGAACCAGAAGGAGAAATTCTAGTGGAACCGGACTATATCCTCGGGAGGAGGGAAATTACTCTGCGGAACCGCACCATTGGAAAGGTGAAGGTGCAATGGAAGCACCTTAGTCTTGAAGAGGTTACCTGGGAACTGGAAATTAAGATGTGGGAGGCATACCTGAATCTATTCCAGGAGACTGTAGAGGATGAAGAATAAGTAACATCGAGGGCGATGTTACATTTTAAGGGGGTGCGTATGTCACATACCCCAATTTTGTAAAATAATGTTAATTGTTTTAATTTGATTTCCTAAGACATTATGTTAAATTTAATGATAAGTAAGAACTGATGACTCAATAGAGTCAAAAGAAGTGGAATGTAATTCTGAATATTTTATTATTAATAAATAAAAAGTGGAGACAACAACTTGGGAGAGCTGTTAATAAGAGTGTTATTGGTCAAACTGGTGGAAGGAACTAGGTGGAGAGCAAAAGACAAGTGGCAGCATCCTCAAACACTTCCTATGTTGCAGGTGGCAACTTCCCTACATTTGGGGTCATGATCCCACAAGAAAGTGGGATCAGAGCAGGTGGCTCAATAAATGACAACTAACCCAAAAAGACCTAGGCAATCTTTTAAAAGTACCCAATGAATAGAGCTGAGGCTACTCAGATATTTTCCAGGAGAAGAATCATTCAGGAGGAATGCACTTCAATGAATTCATTGGGGAAAAGGGAAACTGTAAGGAAGGTGTTTTGAGAGATAATTTGCAGTAACTTGGTCTGATATAGCTTTCTAGTTGAGAGTATTTACTGATAAGTTCTGGATTGGTATTGAGTCTGAAGACTGGTACTTGATTATTGCTGTACCTAGTTCCAGCCAGGGAGACCAGAGCAAGCTCGGGGGTCCTGAGGAGTCGCTGTTTGAGCGCTCTCCAGGAGTTGGTAGGGAGGAACGGCCTCCCATTGCTGTTGTCGTCCAAGCTCAGAGAATAGGTTCTGTTTTTATTTAAATTTCTTCGTTATTATCTGTGTGTGATTGAATGTTGTAGTGTAGCTTATGATGTAAACACTTATATGGTTTAGTAATGAAGTTGTTCTTAGTTTGTTTAGAAATAGAATCATTTGATGAGAAGTAAAACCCTACCTGTGTTTTTCCTCATCTGGAGTGATCCAGACCGTACTCCAGCACAGGTGGTGAAATTATAAATAAAGATAGTATGATGAAAATGTAGAATAAAATGTTAATGGAATTATAGAATATTTCCTTTTATTTGTTATCAGAAGAAATATCTTTTGTACTAGGAGTAGTGTTAAACCTGGACTGAGACTGTTAGTTTATTAGAAACAGAGAAAGAAGCCATATTATTTACTGATAGTAGTATGTGTGGGTAAATAAAATAGTTCTGGATACAGTATTTACCTTCAAAAATCTTACTGCTTATTTGAATTCAAAAAAAGAGTATAATACTAAAGTAGGATTAGATTAAATAAACAAGCTTTTTAAACTTTACAATCTATTTCTTCTAGTTAGGGTAATTTAACTACTATAGGTATCACAACAACAAAACTGAAAGTAAGAACACTTAAACATTGATTTAGTTCTACAGTTAAACCAAGCTGGTCTTAGATTTGATTAATGTTTGGTAAGAGAATCAATTCGTTTTGTTTTTATTATTATTATCCAGCTAGAGCTTAAACATAATCTGCAGTTACTAATCTATTCTTTACAAAAGGTTAAATAAACAGAGAACATAGTTAGGTGTTATTCTTTTATTTCATAAATACTAGTATTTAATATAAAAAAGATAATAAAGAATATAGAAAGTACTTCTATAAATTAAACAGTGCAGAAAGTACTAGAATATAACAATAAGAAAAATAATATCTCTTTATATATCTGTAAATAAACTAAATATATAGATAATGTGTACAACTGTAAAATAGTAATTGTTGTAAGTAAAACAACACACATTTCACAATATTAAGATATATTAATTAAATATAAATTATATACCTTAAAGGCGATAATCTACCAGTTACATAGATACACCGTAAGAACATTAATTTTATTATACTCAAAAGGTTAACGAGTATAAACAATTTTTATAACTGTATTAAAATAGAGTAACTAAATACTATAAAAACATTATGCAAAAACCCTGATAATTAAAATATTACAGGGTAAGAATCAAATGCGTTAATGCATAGAAAATAACCATCAGAGTAATATCATGCTCAACCTACTGAGCTTAACCCATCACTTCACATTATAAATAACAATTAAACAATTTACAGTAGCACATTATAATTTAAAGTTAAATAAAGAAGCTGTAAATATTATTAAATACTGTCAAGTTAGGGTAAAACCCTACTAATCCCAAAATACAACAGAGTTAACAACTGGATTCTAAATTCTAAATTCAGTATTTTTACTCATGGCCATAAACAAAATCAACATAGTGAGGCTTTTACAGCCCTTCCACCATTTATATATATATATATATATATATATATACACACACACAGTAATCCAAAATAAAACCAAAGACTACAGTCTCGGCCTAAGCTAGAGGCTCCGTATCAAGTAACAGGGTAAACCGAAAACACAAGGGTTGCAGGTCATGATGACCAACCCACAAATGTCCCAAAGGGACCAACACGGAGGATATGCCATGGATAACCAGGGCTTACCGTTAACCTGCAAGTCGCGACCGTCTCGAACAAACCACGCAGAGAAGAGAGCCGACACCTATAGTCAACAAAGAAGCAAGAATGTTAAAACTCGTTTACAAATTAAATAATTGGGTATTGAAATTAAAACTGGAATGATAACGATTTTATTAAAAAAATGTCTTGCCTTGATCTATACTCAAGCAAGACAACCACGAGCATTAAAGCGACCACCAGCGTGAGGAGAGATTTTCCAATTCAGCAAATACCTATAGTGATGAAGGACATGAAGAATAAGTTCAGCCTGAAATAATCTTGGGTCGCAACCACTCTCAACACAGAACCGTAACTGCTGCAAAACCTAAACACCGGTGACTATGGTTAAGCAAGACATCGACTGTCATCATCGAGCCAAAGAAAGTAAGGACAGTACAGTAATGGACACCAAACTGAGCGAGCTGCGATGGAGAAACCCTAAGGGAAGTAACACAAACCATTACCAAGCAACAAACAATTTCGTAGCAGCAATATCTCCATTAAACTCTTAGGTTGAGGTTACGAGGAGATACAGCAAGCAGGGAGATGACCGACCTCAAAGGAAAGAGACAGTGCGGACAAGAGGAGGGTAGGAGAGTGGCCAGAGGGCCCAAAGGCGATGGAGAGAATGCCAAGCTAGGGTTCGAGGATTGCCTTTTAACCATATGATGCTTGACCACGGATAAGCCATGTCTCCAAGTAAATGATTTGCATGCACTGGGTATTTTTCCCATAGTCTCGATGAGCAATCACAAGAAAACGACATTATCAATCATTTTGCTGTTCTCAAAGGTTCTACTATGATCCTCAGCCGAAGTCAACCTATCATATGGAGCATGATAACAAAAAAAATCGTTAATATATAAACTATGCTTTAAAGCTTACCAATGGCGTGAAGAATTAACGACTCATCAAAGTACATTATGGTATACCATCGTTTATACAATGCAAATCGAGATGTAATCTCATGTTCATCGTGGGCGTAGTCAACACTACGACCTAGCACACTATAACATGTTATCTCTTTACTTAACAATCAATTGATCAAAAGAATATACCCTTATATTATAATAAGAGAACTCTAGAAGTAAGGTATGGAAAATACTATTCTAGTAGACATTTGTTTGTGTAATCAAAAGAATATAATCTAAAAAGAGTAATAAGTTCATGACCTAGCATTTTATACAAGCTTGGGATGTATGAAATAAAAGGTTATAAGATTTTAAGGGTTAAACCATAAACTTTTCATGGTATGGTCTTTTTCATGACCTCTCCATCTAGGTATGCAATTATTCTTTCATTAAACAGTTACAACCTTGATAAAAATAAGTTTTGTAACATTGCTATAGAAGGAAATAATAACTCATATGTTAAGTAAGAATATTGCTTACAACAAGTATTCGTTCAACGAACATCTATAATTTTATTATAAAAGTATACTAATGGTTGATATTAAGGAGGTTTATAAAATCAAACTATGGAAAATATCCTATCATTAATGTTAACCCCATTGGCCTTGTTGTATTTATTAAAATAGTAAAGTTTGGTAATAAAATACAAAAGAAAATAATAACATTTATTTTGGTGAATGCATTGCTTAGAATAATTGTTCTTTAACCAAGAAATTGTAACATAACAAGGGTTAAGCCACAGATCTCTTAAACAAAAGATTCACCAACATAAAAGTTAGATCGTAAAACTATTATGTTATGCATTCTTTCAATGATTATAGTTCACTAAAGACATGCTCCTTTTATATCTATGGAAGGAATTGTATAAAACCGGTTCACGATAAGATATCCATCTTAAGAGAATAACTCTAGTTGTGTTATGGAGTAATTGTCATGTAAAACCTTAAGTTGATAGACATCTAATAGTTCAGTAAACATTAAGAACTATAAATTTACATTTACTAGGAAAAAGGCAGCTGTAGCCCTTGCTAACAGAACTAAATCTCATTCCTTAGCATTTTAAAAAGAAAGTCAGTTTAAATGATTTTACCTCAATAAGCTTTGGAAATTGTTCAGCAATTGTATTCTCTATTGAGTTATTATTGTGCGACGAACTTATATTAGAGTGCTTTAGAATTAACGACAAGCAGGCCCCGAACTTCTTACCTGTAAGTCTGTAAGCACAGGAAAACTTCTGCATTAGCTCGAAAGCTAAGTAAGCCCATAATTTTCATGATAGTTCCACCTTGTGGTTGCAAAAAGAAAACAAGTCAGTAAACTGAAAAAGAACTATTCGATAAAATACACTTAATGCAATAGGTAAATCAGATAATGAATTCAGTAACACACAACTAATTAAACATTTAGTTGACTGCATTTTGATATTTAGCTGTTATTTAAAAATTTTAAATTTTTCGGAAAATTTGGGGTTTTGATAGAAAGGATGCGCAACAAGGAAATGAATGAACAACAAGCCAAAGCTGAAAGGATGAAAAACTTAATTCAGCCAGTTCAACAACGAATCCACAAGTTCACTCATGCACTGGATAGTACCTCCTTAGAACACCCAAGCAGCGACATAGTGCAGGAACTCGAACAATAGGCAGATGAAGCTTATTGGGAGATATAAGGGCTTGCACCTATTCTGACCCAGTTCCAGGAAAATGTTGGCAAGGCAGAAGAACTAAGAGAAGCCGCAGGAGAAGAAGAGCGAATCGCAAATAAAGGCACATAGGAACACGAAGCAGAGCATCAGGAGCGCCATCAAGAAGGCCCGGACTAGATGCAGAACAAACCTATGGGCATCGACTTATCAGAACAGGATAAAGAGGAAGTCATATAAGCCCAACTTAGACAAAAAAAAACGTAATTAACAATATGTGGAAGCTAAGAAAATAGAAGAAACTGTACAACAAAAAAAAGGAAAAAAAGAGAGAAGTTTTGGAAAAGATGCACCGAAGGTGCAGACTGTTAGATATCCCTTGCTTAGTGGCTCGGGATGAGCCACAGGTGAGTGTTGGGGGCCTGTTAGCTTGGGAAAGGAGTATAGGAAATAAAATCATGTGCCCAATCGAAGAAGATATGCCATGTGTGCGAGGGGGGTAAGGAAAGATTGCAAAGGTACCAGAGGACCCGCATAGGAAGATCAAAGAGGTGCGTGACATAGTTAAGGCAAGCGCATAAAGCACACAGATAATAAACAAATGGAAAGTGACAGGGTGGTCATGGGTGCGGAAGTCAGCTTAAGTCAGCGGTGCCACATGAGTGGAAGCACGCTGTAAGTAAGGTCATTAGTGCCTCGTGTCCAGTCATGATCACCACAGCTATAGCCTGGGGGGTGGCTGATGGTGACAGTTAATAGACTGCCTGTAAGTAGTCGACCCGATGTGGTCATGTAAAATAATATAAATAGGAGAGATTTAATGGTTAGAAGATTTCTTTTTATTAGTCATAATTACGGATTAGGTTTGATAGATGAGATATGTATGTAGTTGCAGAGGACAGATCTAAGAGGGAGGTAACCAGGAATCAACAGGAGGCAGTCATAATAGTGCAATGGGAGAGCTTTGCTAGAGCAGTGTAGATGCTAGGAAAGTAGATCTAGGCTGTGTGCGGATCTGTAGGTAGTAGCAGTAGATTAGGAGAAATAAGAAAGAGAGCATGAGAACTATGAGTCAGAACTTAAATACATATCTCAAGATCATTCTGCATCTCATAGACTGCAAGGTGCTATATCCTTTCTCATGCCAAATGAAGAGCACCTTGGTGGTTTTTCCCAGATGGGTTTCCACATTATTTCTTGTGTCTAAATGAATGATTGACGTGGTGAATGGTTATGTGATTGATTACTAATTTCTTTTTGTATAATGTTAAATGTGGTTTAGTCTCTGTTAGTTTCTTGCAATTGGTAAATGGATGAACATAATGCCTTGCTGAATTGAAACTGTATATATATCATTCTGTATAATTCTTGTTATGAATCCTAACTTAATTCGCAGAGCTGATTGACGTGAATTAGCTGCGCCGCACGGGTTGCGCCATCTGCGAGTTGGAAAGGAAAGTTAGGTCACACGCGATGACATACAGTTGTGCTTAGTCACGTAGAACTGAATCCTCCGTCTAGTTGTCCTTCTACCTTTTTTGAGCTCCTTAGCTGCGAGCCAAGGGACTATACTTCCCTGAAAATCATGGAAACATGATTCCAGCGGTTACCCATCTATGAGATATCTCGGGTGAGACTATGCCCGCTTCAAAGGTGTTGTTGATGGGGCTTTCTCTATCAGGTTGGTATCTCCGGTAGTTGTTCGATCGGTGGGTTGCACAGAACCTGGGTCACGCAAGTGGGGAAAAGTGGCCAACACTTTTCTTCTGCAATGTTCTTCTATCATCTGTCTTCTGTTATTGTTTTTTCTATTTTCTCTGATGATGTAAATCTTCATTCTTTCCTCATTCCTTCTCTGAGATACTTTCACCATCAACATCCTTAATTATTCAATCTCCATGTCCATTCTATCCTTTGGCTGGTACACCTGCTTACCCTGCTTGTCTTTTGTCTTTTTACTGCTGCCCACTACTTGTGGAATCCTCATGTCTTCAAGATTTCTCCTTTAATCTACAATCATACCCCAACTATAAGGTATTCCAAGATGCTCCACAAAATTATGTTGGTCTACCATTTTCCTTGACTGTTCTAACAAAATCATATCATTATAAGACAATTCAATTCCTTGAATTCCCATATTCTCCTCTCCAATGTTGTATCTAAATATTTCTATTCTTGCATACATTAAGCAATCATCTTTGTCAATATTTGGATTGAATAACCAATTTTCTAGAATTTTTAATTCTTCATCAAACTCTCCAAGGTTAGAAAGTTTCTCTTTACCTTCAGTAGCCAACTCTGAAACGACAAGTTCTCCTAGGTACTGATCACCCTTTTGAGACAATATAGTCTTTTCATGTGTCATGAAAGATCTATTCCTCTGTCTTCCAACATCATTATCAAAATATACAAGTGTTCTCCTTGGTTATCTCCACAAGACCATGTCATCTCATCCTTCAATTCCAGAACAAAATTCTGGCTTTGGTCCATGTCAAGGATACATGGATACTCTCATTCTTCTTCCTTTACCTCTGGGACAACCTCACAAGGTTCATCACATGTTACCCCTACATATATACACAATTCATTAATTTCAAAAATATTGAGATTTTTATCACCTGTTTACTTTCTTATCAACACATTCTTTTGCTGATTTGAACTCTCCGAAGAGTTCATGAGGCTTTCAGCTAGTCCCTCTTCTACACCATATTTTCCCAATATGATTCCATGTTTTGGTTCACAATAGTGAACATATTCCTCTATTAATGGCCCAAATGTGATCTTTCTTTTCTTTTCCAAAGCATCCTTCCTATGCTTCATTTCCTTATCAACCTGTATAAACACATCATCTAAGTGTTCTTCAATACCTGCAGTCATACACAAACCATTAGATTTAAAAACATGAGACTCTGAAGTCCTTGTTGATATATTTTTTGGCATCGTCCTCTTGTATTGGTCTGAGCACAAAATCAAAATTTCACCATCACCTATTTCTTCAATAGTATGATATACAAGATGCATACACTCTTCATAGGATACTGTATCATATTTTACTATAACAAAATTATATTCTGCTATCATGCTTTTGGAAAGCACATCTTCTTTTTCTTCAGACTTCATGATAGTCCAAGGTTTCTGTTCAAATTTTTCCTTCATCATAATGCAATTCTAATTCTTCCCTATAGAAATGTCTTTGCACATTTCTTTTTATGCCTTCATCTTCAGATAATATTCAATTGACTATTTCCTCTATCAAGCAACTCATCAATGAGTTCCTTTTGTTGCAATACTTCAGACCTTTCGTCATTTGAGAGACTTTCTTCTTCAAATTTTAAGACGGTTTCAAAAGACTGCCTATCATATGCAACAAAACTTGTAATCACAAACAAATCATTAGTCTCAAAAGCATAATACCTCTTGGTCTCATTTGACCTCATAGTCATCTCCTCCATAAGTTGATCTGTACTCTTGACAGAATCCATGAGACTTTCAATTACTCTTTGATTTTCTGCTTCATCATCATCTCCAAGCAAAGGACCCTAATCAGGTTCAAAATATGAAACTTCCATCTCATACTCATCTTCCCTGAGTGTCCACACTTTTCTATTATACCTCAACAAGATATCTCTCCTTGAGCTTGTCCTTTTGGTATCTCTGGTTCTTCTCCTCTATAACCTTTTGAACATCTCCTTTGCTCTTCTGTTTGGCTTCTGTAGGTCCACTTCTCTTTTGAGAAAATGCACTAGTCCTCTCTTTTCCAACCTCTGTTGGATTTATGGGTTGTTAGATTTTTAACACTAAGCTAGAATTATATTAGGATCTTTAACTAAGAGAATAACAAGCACAACAATCAAACACAGGAGACAATGAACACAGTGTTTTTCCTCGGGGAATCCATAAATGGAGAAAACCCCACAACTTCCTCAGAGATAGAATTAGCACCAAAAGTAAAACCCCAAAACAGTAAGATGATCTCCCGACAACAGTAGCCTCTTTCTTTCTAGCCCCAGCAGCTTCTTATTCCTCAGCTATGCACTACAACTGAGTGTGAGTGAGTGTGTGTTAAATGGAGAGACTCACTCTCTATTTATACTAATTCCCGACTTGACAATAACTTACTAGGGCTGACTTCTCTAGGAGAGTCTAATAACCCTAGTGCCCCGGAACTTTGGGGACTTTAACCCTTGATTAATAGGATGGTTACCCACAATGACTTGACATGACTTGTTTACATTATAGAACCTCCCGATAGGAACATCGCGGCATGACATGACTCAAATACATTACAGACACATCCCAGAATAAACATCGGGGTACAATACATAAGATATATAGATGAATACATTCCAAAGTTACAAATACATCAACACTCCCTCTTAACTAGGAAGGTATTCTTTCGACACAATTTATTAGCACAAGTATTCTTCTCTGTATCATCTGGATCATCATCGAGTCTTTGTCATATTCAAGTCATCTTCATCTTCAAGTCATCTTCATCTTCAATTTATCTTCATTTTCAAGTTATCTTCATCTTCGGATCTGGATCATCACTCGATCTAGATCATTACTAGAACATCATCACTGGATCTGGATCATCACTGCTGGATCATCATCACTGGATTTGGATCATCACTCGATCTAGATCATCACTGCTGGATCATCATCACTAGATCATCATTAGGGGTGCTATCTCATGATTCTTCTCATCACAAGAAGTTCTACAGAGCCAACCCTTTTTCATGCTGGTTGTAGGCCTAGCCTCCATGTAGGTCTTCTTCAGCGCTTACATCTGACCCTAAGTCAGAATGACCCACCCAACACTTACATCTGACCATGAGAGGAACACATCCAACACTATGTCAGAAAGGAACACCCAACACTCTCATCTGACCATGCTGGAACACATCCCACAACCCTGTCAGAAAGGCCTAGCACTTACATTCACCATCATGATAGGACACACCTACTATCATCTGTGAAAAGGCACAGCACTCACATCTACCAGCATGATAAGACACACCTACTATCATCTGTGGAAAGGATCAACACTTACATCCACCTGCATGGTAGGACACACCTACTACCATCTATGGAAAGGAACAACACTCACATCCACTAGCATGGTAGGAAACACCTACTACCATCTGCGGAAAGGCACAACACTTACAATCACCAGCATGGTAGGACACACCTACTACCATATGTGAAAAGGCACAACACTCACATCCACCAACATGATAGGACACACCTACTATCATTTGTGGAAAGGACAGCACTCACATCCACCAACATGATAGGACACACCTACTATCATATGTGGAAAGGCTCTGCACTTACATATGATCATGTGGGGACCAATCCCACAGTCACATCAGAATGGCTCCCTGCCCTAGGCTGAGGATTCCTAATAACTGACCAGGTGCCTCCATTCTCCCAGAGAATGGCATCATCCCTTATATCTGATCAAGTGGGAACACATCCCTCAATCACATCAGAATGGCCATGCACTCATATTTGATCATGTGAGAACACATCCCATAGTCATATCAGAATGATCCTTGGTCCCATATTGAGATTTCTAAGTAACTAACCAGGTGCCCCCATTCCAAGAATGGAATTTAGCACTTATAACTAATCATGTAGGAACCAATCCTACAGTCACATCAAAATGGATCAGCACTCACATCTGACATGGAAGGAATCAATCCTGTCACCATGACAGAATGGCTCAGCCCTTACATTTGACCATGGAAGGAACCAATCCTCTCACCATGTGAGAATGGCTCACGGACTCATCACTTCCCTTTGGAGGGAACCTCGATCTGGAGAACACCAAGGTTCTCCCTAAAGTATTCAAACTTCACTCTTGCCAATGGCTTTGTCAACACATCAGCTATCTGTTCATCCGTCACAACATACTGGAGCTTCACTGTTCCTCTCTGTACCATATCCTAGATATAGTGATATTTGATCTCAATATGCTTCGACTCGTCATGGAACACTGGGATCTTTGACAACTTCACACAACTCTGGTTGTCGCAATATATAAAAGTAACATCCAACTGGAGATCAAATAAATCAGACAGTAGCTTCCTTAGCCATACTGCCTCACAACTAGCTGAACAAGCTGCAACATACTCTGCTTCAGCTGTACTCAGTGCCTCACATGACTGCTTCCTACTAAACCAAGAGATCACACCTGATCCCATACTTAAGAAACACCCTGAAGTGCTCTTCCTATCGATGGCACTTCCTACCCAATCTAAATCAACATATCCCTCTAGGTTAATCTTTTGATTCTCCTCATACTTGATCCCATAATCAACTGTACCCCTTAGGTACCTTAGAATATGCTTTGCAGCAAGAAAGTGAACATGTCTCGGATCTGTCAGGAACTAGCTCAAGGTGTTCACAACAAAGCAAATATTTGGTCTCGTGTTCATCAGGTACATCAAGGACCCAATCATCTGACGATACATCGTAGCATCAATCGCTTCTGATGAATCATCACTCAATAGCTTTAGGTTCGATGCCATAGGTGTGGTCATGGCCTTATAGTCCATCATCCTGAATCTTTTCAGGATCTCTACCATATATTTCCCTTGTCCTAGGGAAATTCCATCTGCAATCTGCCACACCTCCATGCCTAGAAAATAATGCATCATACCCAATTCCTTCATTTCAAAATTGGTAGCAAGCTTCCTCTTCGTATCAGAAATCAACCCATCCATACCTGTTACAAACAGATCATCTACATACAGAAGGAGCATCACTGGGTTGCCATCTTCAACCTTGTAGTAAAGATTGGAATCTGCTTTACTCTTGGTAAATCCCAAACTGGATAGAAAGCTGCCAATTCTGTCATACCATGTCCTAGATGCCTATTTCAAACCATATAGGGCTTTCTTCAATCTACACACATAAGTCTCCCTGTCATGTGTCTCAAAACCGAGTGGTTGCTCCACATACACTTCCTCTTCCACTACACCATTCAAGAAAGTAGTCTTGACATCCATCTGGTGTATCTTCCATTTCATCACTATAGCCAGAGCAAGTACTGATCTGATGGAAGTGTATCTGGCTATCGGTGCAAAAGTTTCTTCATAATCTATTCCTTCTTTTTGGGAGAAGCCACGAGCAACAAATCTTGCTTTATATTTTTCTATGCTGTCGTCTGCAGTGTGCTTGATCTTGTAGATCCATTTAAAAGTTACAACCAACTTCCATTTTGGTCTTGGAAAAACATCATTTTTCATGATCGATTGATACTCTTCGATCATAGCATCCTTCCATTCTTTCCTTTCTATCGCTTCTTCATAGTTGGAAGGTTCTTTATCAATGAAATCACATAATAATGCTACATACTTGGAGAAGGACTTGGTCCTCTTTCTTTCTCTGTGATTCTCTTCTGGAGCCCCATATCTTTTTGCACCTTGGATAGCTTCTCGTACCCAAGTAGGTTTCCTCTTATGTGGAATTTTCTCTTGAGGTGGATCTATAGGTTCTTGAGGTTCTTCAAATTCTCGATCTTCTTCTTGAATTTCTTTGTTCATGGTTGTGTCATGAATTCTAGGTGCTTCTGTTTCTTCAGGTTCTTCAACAGGCCTCATTCTAGATTTGTTGTAGGCCGAGTCTTCGTAAAATGTTACATCCCTGCTGATGTCGATCTTCTTAAATCATCGGAAGTATATTCTGTAAGCCTTCGAGCTTTCAGAGTATCCCACAAATATACCCTTCTTTCTTGAAGGATCTAATTTTGTCCTCTTTTCTTTTGGAATGTGTATGTAAACTGGACAGCTAAATATTCTGAGATGGCTGACTTTTGGTTTCTTGCTGGAAAAGACTTCTTCAGGTGTCTTGTTCTCGAGTCATCTGTGTGGAGTACGTTTTTGTACATACATCATTGTTCTGGCAGCTTCTTCCCATATATGCATGGGGAGATCTTGATCATGAAGCATTTCTCTTGCAACTTCCATGATAGTTCTATTCTTCCTTTCTACAACCCGATTCTATTGTGGATTATATGGAGTGGATAACTACCTCTTAATCCCCGAGTCTTTGCATAACTCTTTGAATTCATTTGATGTGAATTCTCTGCCATTATCTGATCGAAAGGTCTTGATATTCTTTTCATTTTGGTTCTCAATCAAGGCTTTGAATTCCTTGAATTTGCTGAAAACTTCATCTTTGTTCTTCATGAAGTATATCCATGTCTTCCTAGAAAAATCATCAATAAATAGTATACATACCCACTTAATGAACTTGATGACATTGTACTACATACATCAGAGTGGATGATTTCCAATATTCCTTTTTCCTTTCTCTCGCTACTTGGAAATGTCTTCTTTGTGTTCTTTCCTTTCGCACATCCTTTGCAGACTCCATCATGTTTTGCTTGAATTTATGGAAGACCTTCAATATCTTTTCTTGCAAGTGGTAGTGCTCTGTAATGCAAACGTGCAAGCCTTCTATGCCAAAGTTCATTTGGATCTACTGTGTCATGGACCAAGGCTTGTTTTGGATGGCCCTTCAATTTGTATAGACCTCCCTCTTGTTCCCCAATCACTACTGCATCATTAATAGTCTTTCCCTTTGGCCACATAGTAACTTGGCCATCTATAAATGAAACCCTCATGCCTTTTGTATCTAATGTAGATACAGAGAGGAGGTTCTTCTTTAGTCCTAGCACAAACATTACATCCTTCATTGTCATAGACTTTCTAGAGTCTAGCTTATAGGAGGATTCCCCACTACCATTTATTGGATACTGGTAGTCATCTCCAAGTTTCACCTTGTGTGGTGATTCATGTTCTGATAGTTTCACAAAGGATTCTTTGAATCCTATCATATGTTTGGAAGCCCCAATATCTATAATCCAATCATTGCTTCCATGTGTAATGTTTCCTGTGAGAGTGAAAATCAAAACATATTCTTCATCACTTGAGGAATCATCACTTTCATGTCTGATTCTCTTTGTAGAAGTTTCATCATCCTATGCAGGATGAGCATGATGTCTTCTCTTGTTTCCCTTCTTCTTGTGAGAGACATTTTTGTTTCTAGGACATTCTCTAGCATAGTGTCCTTTCTCGTCACATGTATAACATATGATTCTAGACAAATATTTTCTAGTGTTATCTTTGTGAAAGTGTTTACCTCTGGGGTGATGAGAACTTCTTCTGGTTTTCTTGGAGTGTACCGTGAGAGCTTGATCTTCACTTCCCATCTTTTCTTCTCGAGCTACTATTCGAGCTTCTTCTTGAGAGCATTCTTCCCATAGTCTACTGAACTTGACTAACTTATTTCTGGCACAGATTCCTTGAATAAAGGAGTCCCATGATCTAGGGAGAGTCATTACAATCTTTTCATTCTCCACTTCTTCATCTACTGCTTCCAGTTGCCTTGATCTGAGATACCCTTGTAAAGTAAGACTTGATGGTCTCTACATTCTGGATCTTTACATTCTTCAGTTGGTTTCTCAGAGTCATTTTCTGGTTTATGTTCTTCCCTTCAAACAATTTGGTTAGGGAATCAAACATAGCTTTAGGTGTATTTAGGGAGGAAACATGTGGTATGAGGTGACCCTTGATTGAATCATCAATAATCCTCTTAGCCATAACCAACTTCTTCTTGTGTAAGGCCTTAGCCTCATCTCCCTCTGCAAGTGGAACCTCCTCATTGATATAGGAGTCCAACTCATTTTCATCTAGGACCAGGGAGATCCTGTACTTCCAGGCTCGGAAGTTATCAGCTCCCTCAAGCTTTTCATCAAGCTTGGTATGATGATACGTACTAACTGAGAACCTCAAATGGAAATACAAAAGATTTAGATCTTACCAGGTCAAGATGTCAGATCTGGATTTGGAGCTATGATTTTTGCAGTGCTAGTTCAGGAGCAGATTAGGGTTTGACTTTTCCGGAGTTTTGTCCAACCAAATGCTTTGATATTGATCTCTAAACTTGGATTTTGAGGAGGAGATCAATCCAGGCCTAGGCTCACTCAAAAATTCCACTTCTATGGAAAGCCCTAATTTCTGGCAGTAGTGTCGGGTCAAAATCTAAAAATGCTCATAATCAGATTCTGCTTCGACAGAAAGATGTGCCCTAGGGAGGAGTGTATACCCAACCTTATTTTTCTGAAAATATGTGGAGAGAGATACAAAAAGTAGGAATCCCTAGTTCCCGTAGCTGCACAATGTCTTTTTCTCAAGTTAGCTCTGATACCATGTTAGATTTTTAACATTAAGCTAGCATTATATTAGGATCTTTAACTGAGAGAATAACAAGCACAATAATCAAACACATGAGACAATGAACACAGTGTTTTTCCTTAGAGAAACCATAAATGGAGAAAACCCTGCAACTTCCTCAGAGATAGAATCAACACCAAAAGTAAAACCCCAAAATAGTTAGATGATATCCCGACAGCAGTAGTCTCTTTCTTTCTAGCCCCAGCAGCTTCTTCTTCCTCAGCTATGTGCTACAACTAAGTGTGAGTGTGTGTGTGTTAAATAGAGAGACTCACTCTCTATTTATACTAATTCCCGACTTGAAAATAACTTAGTAGGGCCGACTTCTGTAGGAGATTCTTATAACCCTAGTGCCTCGGAATTGTGGGGACTTTAACCCTTGATCAATAGGAGGGTTACCCACAATGACTTGACATGACTTTTTTACATTATAGAACCTCCCAATAGGAACATTGGGGCATGACATGACTCAAACACATTATAGACACATCCCGGAATAAACATTGGGGTACAATACATAAGATATATGGATGAATACGTTCCGAAGTTACAAATACATCAACATGGGTTTTGCCACTGCTTCCTCTTTCCTCTAAGAGTTCAAAAACTCTTCCTCATCAAGAACATAAGTGTCATGTGTACAACTCCACTTCCTTTAGTCTATTGTAACTTGTTAAATCCTTCCAAGGATTTCTTCTGCACTCTCATGTGGCTAATATCAATTTAAACCACACACTCTCCTGTGGCCGCAACACTCCTTTCCGCAATCGAATTGCAGATTGCTGATCCAACTTTTCCAGAAGTTGAACTTTTGCAATTTCCTTCCCGCAATTCCTTTTCCACAAATATTTAGAACCGTTTATTTCATGCTGCTTCCTTCTTTATTGTTGATCTGAGATCATATGCAGATCTCATATTGTCTTTGCGGATCCTTTATATTCCTTACACCTTTCTCTTGCAGCATTCTTCTGGAGAGTTATATCTCTTGTGCCTTTGATCTTGTCCATTGATCTGCTATCTCCAGCGAAACTTCAATTAACCTTGCGGATTTTTTATCTTCCACTCACGTTCACTTCATGAATCTTTCCCTGCCACCGATCCATCTTCTTGAGATGTTTTTGAGCCATCCAATATCTACTAAACTTGACTCCCACGACTTCATAATTCTTTATTGATTGATTGGAGGTTCGATCAGTTAAGTTCAATCGATCTCCCTTTTCCAGATCTGTGCAACCTCTTTGTGGTCTTACACAACCTCTGTAATATTCAACTATTTCAAGCCCTAATTTCAGACTATGTATACATCAATTTATCAATCATTAACAAATATCATCAATCATTCAATTCATGAAATCATACATTCAGAAAGAACCGTAATCACACACAAAGATACGCCGAAATAGTATTTCCTTCTTTCAATACAATGAAACTGTACATTCATGATTATCTTAGAACCTATGTTCTGATCCCCTTAGTCTAGTATAACTACTCCTAAGGACCCTTGCCCAATTTACAATGATTTGGCCACTCCTTATCCAGATTGAATGACTGCCTTTGGCTCTTCTGGCTACTTTTGTCTCTCCCTTTACTCCCTTCTCCCCCTTGCCTCAAGGGATTACAAACATATATACAATAGGATTCATGAACCCATTGGTTCAGATCCTCAATTCAACAATCTGCTAACTAATTCTAAATATAGCAACTTAATCAACCCTATCTCAATGACTCTCTCATGAGAGCATTAACCCTTATCGAATGCTACCATTTGACATGGTCTTAGTTACATGACTCATTTAATGAACATCACTCACCTAGTGACTCATCACCTATCTAGAAGAATACTCAACATAGATTTATTTACAATGTAATAGTCTAAGGACTATTAATTCAGAATATGAAGATCTCTTCTAGGTGTGATCAAACATTGAGCTTATACTTGAATGGAGAGCAGGATGCTCCTGCATCAGAAGGTTAATTTAAACCTCTAAGATTAGAGCAAAACAAACTATCTACCAATAAAAAAATTAACATTCTTAAGTTAATTTACCATGTTGAATTGTCATGCTATAAGGCCAACTATGCCTAAAAACGTAACCTTCCAAACCTTAGTCTACAAGATCTATTGTTATAAACAAAAACTAGAGAGAAGTGATTTAATCTTCTTCTGCATAGTTTTAATGGGGGTGTTGATAATTAGTTTGTGAATATCTATATCTCTCATATTTAGAATCTAGCACCGAATTATTACATAATTAATTTCCAAAATCTAGAACAAATACTAAAGTGTATTAATGGATTGTCTATTGAAGAAGCACTGCAAGCACAAATTTTAAAAATTTCAATGTTGGCCCTATGCAACACATTAAATAATCTATAGGTATGGTTTTTTATGCTTGAATTATTAGTGTTAGTCATGTTTGAGTCTGGAAACCCTCCCACAAAGTCAATGCACGTGTCTAGTCTAACCATGCCAAATTTCAGTCCATGTAAGCACAAATTTAAAAAATTTCAATGTTGGCCCCGTGAAACACATTAATTAATATATAGGTATGGTTTTTGATGCTCGAATTGTTAATGCTAGTCATGTTTGAGTCTAGAAACCCTCCCAGAGTGTTAATGCGTGTGTCTAGTCTAACCATGCCATATTTAAGTCCATGCAAGAACTAATTTAACCATCTACCCATCCTCTCAACCTACAATGAAATATCCTACACCATGAATGTCATGGTCATCACAACCAAATCAACCAACTCATTGGTCCCCAAACTGGAGAAATACTTACCCAGGGAATCAGTTCCCTCATCCATAGTTTTAGCAGCCACAACTACAACTCCCAACTAATCCTGCCCCAAATTATAAAATACCATTACGACCTCAGTTTCCTGCTCAACCTAATCCTAAACTAAAAAATAAGACAATGCAACAGATTGAACCATTTAACACGTAATCTTATTCTATCATGCTTATCCCATGAAATGAATTACATTTATGCTCTGGGAAGGTAGTGGAACCCTTTCTCACTAAGGATGTTCCATCCCCTATGACTGAAGAAAAAAATCCCTAAACGGGTGGAAATCCCAATCGGTACAACGATCCCCATGATTCTCAAGGATGTTGAAACACATGTTGAAACACCTATTGAAACACCTAATGAAACACCTATAGTCTCTTGCTTCCCAATGAACAAATACTTTTTGGTATTTCGATACCTATGATTCTTAGAGAGGAAGTTCCTATACTCATCAAAAACCTCCTTTCCTAAACTTTTGGAACGACGAGATTTGATCTTAGGACCACAAAATCGACATGCAAATTTTCCCTTTGTCTGAAGACCTACATAAATATATGGATTATCTGTGTCAATTATAATTAGATATAAAATGAATGGATTATTTAAAAAAACATGTGTGCATAATATATTAACTAGTTCATAAAAATAAATGCAATTAAAGTGGAACTTATAATTACAAACCACAAATTGGGTTAACCTTGGGGCATCATGTATTGTCCATACAAGCACTGCATGGAATTGAAATTTCCTTTGTCATATTTGTCTAGATACATCATACATAGTGATACAATTCCATAACTTTAGTAGCTTGTCAATAAGAGATTCGATATATATATTCATATCTTTAACTTGGTACTTACCTGATTGATTTGAACATATAAAATATATAATTATTACAACCATTTAGATATATAAACCATGCACAAGAGAAAACAAAAACATATATATGACATTATGCAACAAAATACGACAAATGAGATGCCACTACATTATAAAAAAAGTTCTAGACACATACCTGGAAAAGTCATCGACAACATTATGTGCTCCCTCTTTATTGACAACCATGGATGAATGTTATTGTTGATAACAAAAATAGGCAACACCATGTAAACATATATCATCTCTGCAAATGGATTGAAACCATCTTCTGCCAAAGAAATCATAATATTACGAGGTTATTCTTTAAAGTGAGGCCATTTTTCCTCCATATCTCTAAATGTAGAAAACTCTGTAGACATTCGAATAATGTCATCTTGACTTATGTTATGTGGATCATAATCCATAAATTGCATTATGTTTTTGTACCTAAATAGTCATTGCAAACATGGAATAGTGGGAATATAGCGAAGAACCTTGCAAGGACCTTTTTTGTTACTTGATCTATTCGATATCTACTAATATGACATTCCAAACATTCAGTTTCAAATTCATGCTAATTATAATATATAACATGGTCATTGGGGCATGTATGAATTGCTTCATATTGCATTCCAATTTCTTTCATGATGGTAGATAAATATTGATATGTGCGAGGTAAAATATTTGATGGCGGTAACAAAAATTAAGCTATTAAGCTACAACAAATAAAAATAAAAATCTAGTTAATATTACATATAACAATAATAATGAAACACATTTCATCCATATGAATTTGAGTTATGAATTAATAATCATTTTATTAGACGAACAATGATAACCTTTAGAACGATCATAAATATTATATGGAATATATTACATACCTTAACATCCGTGTAATTGATGTGTTTGAATGACCATTCATAACCCTCAAGTTCATTATCAACAATATAGCAGAGAGAAGATTTGTGTTGGAGCCCTGATAAAGGGGTTTGTATGATTTCTCAAGAAGAGGTAAATCATAAACACCATCAAAGTCATCATTTTCATGATGATCATGATAATCATCCATTCTTACATTAAATGTATCATGGATCAATGTATTTGTACCATCATATTCAACTATATTATCAGTATGATCATCTTCTTCAATATGATCATTAACTTTTTCTCTATTATTCATAGCTCCATGTTCCTCTGCTACTTGTTCTGAAAGCATGATCTCTGGGCGATATGTCCTAGGATGTGTTTCCTTTATAATTACAAGAAACCGTCAATAAATATTAGTTAATATAAGAAATATTACAATAATACATACATTTACAAAAGCAAAAAATATAAAAACATATATAATTCAAAACTTACAAATGGACGATATTCATGTCCCCCCTCAGCGTGTCCATGTTCCCTACAATGTTTTCTGGTTGCTGTGATCTTTATTCTTCTCCTTTTAAATCCCCTGCATTGACTACATGGACAATAACATTTCCCATCACCCTTTATTTTTAGTCCATCCCACAATCTAGCAAGCAATTGTCGATTTTGTTTGTCTGCATCAGGAATATTGCTATTTAACATTTTCTCATAAAGAGCTTGAATGAATCTTAAAAAATCAAGCTCCACACTTCACTATTTTTAATCACAAAAATAATTTAAATAGTTGTGTATTATTTACAGAAAATAGTTCATGCGAAGAATATGATTTTAGCATCCCGTCGCTTGTATAGAAAACATGTCGAAATGTTACCATAATTTATAGTTTTTAAAATTTAAAATTCTTTGGATATCTGACATTATTATCATAGTTACCATTAACATGGCATGGTCAGATATCCGATGGGATACTGACGGTTATCCGACAGTATTCATCGGTTTTTTGAGGGTCGTCGGATATCTGACAATGCCATGTATCAATTAAAAAAATTTGATGAAAATTCGTAATTTTATAGGTGAAATCTAAAGACAGTCAATTTCGTCGGATTTTCTCATCGGATTTTGGGTTCAAATTTTGTTGTGTCACTTGTGTCTTCACACTTTTATAAATTTTCATGGAGGATTCCCCCCTCATTCTAAAATTATCTCACAAATATTTAATAAAATATTACTAAATGTTAATGTTTATGAGAGAATGACACCTTGGGACACAATTAATTCCTCTCTTATGTTATTTGGACAAATAATACCTTCATCTTCCTTGGAAATTCGAATTGGAGAATCTTAGTTTGATTTTGGGGAAGTTACAATAGCATGTGGGCCCACCCTTCTCCTCTAGTTCCCTCCATGGCTAAATTTAGGACCTAAAACATGTCATAAGCTGTCATAAGTTGTCATAGGATTTGATTCTTTTCATAAGTTGTCATATATGTCATAGGTTGTCATAGATTTGTTATTTTTAACCCGGGGAGTTACAACCCATTAGGTGCCTCCATGATAGCATTACTTCCACCTTGGATGGGATTTACACCACATATTTGGACTACTAATGTGCTTTCCTTGTCCAAATTATCTCAATATATTAATAAAATTAATTTTTAGGAGAGAATGATTCCTTTCTCTATGAATTTTTCCTTGGACCTTGGTTTTACCATATTTCCTCTTGACCCCAATTCACAACTTGACTATTCTTCTTTAACTTTTCCTAGTGAAATTAGGCCATTTCTTCCCTATTCTAATGGAGTGATCCACAAAAAAATATTTGGGGACATTATAATCCTCCTCGCCCAAGATTTCTTATCCTTAAGCAATTTAAATTTCTGGGTGACACATGTTCTCCTTCCCCAATATTTTATGCACAATTAATTTTTCTACGTCCTTCATTATTGATGATTATTCATAAGGATGCAATTTCAAGTGGACCAATTCATCAACTCTTTATTCCACAAATTGAACCAAAATAAGTATGATAAAGATATCATGGTTCCAAACCAATCAAAAGGAGGGGAACTATACTATGTTAAATGTATGGTCTTGCAAGGTACTCTCATAGGAATCCTCCTAACTATTTCCAGCAAGATGAATAACTATACACTGCAACCAATCAATCAACTCCCAAAAAACTAAACTACCAAAATATCATCATATGAAATCCAAATATAACTGTCACCTCTAAGCCTCCTCCATGCTTTGGCTATGAAACTTTGATCATAACCATCTCACTATCATACTCTGTATTCATCCTCCTCTCCTCGATCTCCAAGATGAAAAATACTTGAAAACTAAATCTACCACCATGGATAGTGACCTACATAGACATCCAAGTGAAATCCACCATCCTGTTTCCATACTCTATGTTGAATACATGATAAGGAAGTATGTCCTGATAACTAGTCATGAATTTTAGTTTCTCATGAAATATAACAATCCCCTCAAGAGATAGCTCCATCTAACCTACTATCATATCAACAACCTATCTGAAACAATTTAGTCCAACAAAGTTCCCAAGGTCCCAAATGAACCTGAGGAATGCAAAGTTCCTATTGTATCCTCATATACACTGCATAGCCTCCACACAAGGAGCCTCCTATAGTCTCCCTAGCCACCAAGTAGAAAAAAATTGTATCCATCCATCATAGGGTCTCCCACTTAGGAAACTAATCCATTGCTCCACATGGGTAGGCTCCTAACAAAAATGGATTGATCTTCCTCCCGTGCCAACTATTAAATTGGTTAACAAAGTAATACTAGGATCCCATTTTCAATGTTTCACCCCTCCAATCATTAGAATGAGTTGGAACAATCTATCACTCTGAAGGATGCTAGGATCCCACCACCAAATTATAAGTTCATCTCTCCCAATTGTCATCCAAACCTTTGCAATCCTCTCTAATATAACCTGAATCTCCTCTTGTACAATCTTCACATTACTATCATATGTATCACATTAATGTCATTGATCCCATATGGCTAAATCAAATGAAAATCCCATGTTCTGCCATGTATAATGAAGAAATAATATAACAACAATAAATGACTTTGCTTCTACTCAAAATATTGAACATTGACTGGTATGATCTGATCCCAATGCATATCCATCTCTGACATACATTTGTCCACCAATTCCATGGATGTGTATCCTCCTCTACTGGCTGGTCCATATGAAATTATGTACTCATCTACCTCCTCCATGGATAAGTATCTCTTCCAAAAAGGCATCTCATATCGTCCTGATGTAAAACAAGTGTCTAGAAAAAATACTTCATTCCAATACTCTCCTCAAGCACATGTAAATATGAAAGCTCGTCATGCTCAATACTCACATAAGGATCCTCTCTCAAATCATGAATTCAATCATCCATGTATAACTGACTATATGAGGTGTATGAGGAAGGATGTGATCCTCTCAATCCCTTGTGGATTTTCTCAACTTCCACGGCCATGTCTTCATCAAACTTGAGAGCAAGGTCACTATCCAGAAATAGCTACAAGTAATTGATTTCATCATTTCCAACTCTTCTTTAATGATGCACAGTTGGGAACTAGTGACCCCTTTAACAAAACATTTATGTCTCTCCTCCAAATGAGTCCTCCACATAAGGAATTCAATAAATTTATGTGCACCATCTGTCGTTGTCAATACTTGCAACATATTCTCCTCTATGACTAAAAATTGACTCTCTAAGTCATGAAATGTTATCCTACTAGTATTGTGTATGTCGTCACATAAGGGGCTATTCAAACTCATGTGGATCATGCAAGCTCTCATTAATTGATTTATCCCTTTCATTTTCCAAGGTTTGTGTCTTGTTCACATTCACTAATGGCTGATGTACAAAATCATAGTTTTTGTGGCTCGAATGCACAACACACAATTCATATTTTACACTCAAATTGGTATTAGAAGATTCTCACAAGATCAACATTAGAGGACTTTGCAAGATCAACATTCTTACATAATTTTTTTTTCTATATAATACTGTTACAAGGAAATGCGGTTGTTGGAATATTCAGAATTATAATCATACCTTTGTGTTTTTGCTTCATGATTCTCATGTGGTCCATCCATGATGATACACTCCTCTAATTTTATTTCATCTCGAAAACTCAAGGTTGCAATATGTGCTTCCCTTTGATCCAAACTTTTGTATGGATAAAAAGATTTTTTGAACATGGCTTCATTTTTCTTGGGACTCCCACATCATGGATGATTCTTAATATCCTCATGTACATTTGAATTTTGAACAATGATAGTAGATTCACCACCTTTTGAACTAGATTCATCACAGGAACTTTTGGGGTGCTCTATTTGCAAACATACTAAACATCGTCTTCCTAAGTTGTGATGCAGAGCATTATGGTAACAAGGATTTTCATTGTTGCAAGCTATGCTATAAATCATGTTGTGTCAAGTATCAAAGTTATTTAATAAATTCTCATGTCCATTCATTACTTTTTATTCTTGGGATTCTCCTCCTTTAGGGGAAATGTAGGAAGGAAAGTGGGTAGCATTCTTCCATCTACAAGTCTAGCCATTGAAGAAAATATCCTCATCACCTGATGCACTTCTTCTTGTTAAAGTTATAATCTCAAATATTCTTCAGAATTCCACTTTATTTCCCACAAATATACAAGACCAAGCTATGATACCACTGTAATGTACCCAATTAAAAATCTAGGCACATTAGATCCAACTTTCCAATAGGGAGTAAATTGATTCCCAAGTTTATCCAAACAATGGCTTTATTATGTTTATCAGAATATGAATAATATGGCGTTGACCAAATGAATGTATTGTTAAACCACTATAATATTCCCAATAAGGGCTGATAAATAACTAGTGTAATATTCCTGATCCAAACTCAAAGGTATGGACCCCAATAGGACCCCAAAGAACCACTGGTTTCGAAACTAGGAGCACTAGTTCAAATTTGCGCACACTTAACACTAGATTTCTATCTCTCCCCAATCAACTCCTAATTGACCCATATTTCCCCCAAGAAAATTCAAATTGACCCCAATACATCCTAACTTGGCTAAATGACTCACATATAGAATCTTGGAACATTGATACTTTGATTACACATACATTTTTAACTGAGGGTGTGCAAGCATAAAAGTGTAATTTAACTAGCGGATAAAATGATCATAACTTGGGCATATGGAAACCTTTTTGGATGAAACAAAAATGTGTCCAACTAGAAACAACACTCCCAATGAAATTGAATATTTTTTCAAATCCACAAACACTGAAAAATGGTCGAACCAGAAAGTGACCTTCTACCCCCTAAACATTGACATAAGATTAAGACCACCCACAACTGTAGAGATTCCAATCCAAACCCAAATGCTTCCAAATACACTTGAATCAAGATAAATTTATTAATAACATACATAAGGGACTCATATGAATGTTTTATGCTATAACATTAAGTTTACACAACCATAAATTAAAATATTTTCTCATAGTCTACCATTTACTCATACATTAAATTGTGTTTGAATATTGAACAACATATGGGGAATAACAATGCAATTTTTATTATAAATGGGACATTTACAAAGAGTAAATTGATGGATTATATATAAAATTTAAATGCATAGAAATAAGTGTTGCAAAGAGAGTAGAAATGGTTGCTACAAAAGCATAGAGAAGAGAGGGAGAGTTACTGCTCCAAATGAGTGATTTCCTTCCACTGTTGCACCCTCCACAAGCAATATTGTGACCCAAAATTTAATACATACCACCTAAAGTGCACCCTCCATAAAATATTAGTGATATACAACCATTACATCATTCCCAGTTATATTTATACAACCACAAGTGTGCCCTCCTCAAGAATAAATCACCACAAACAATGCACTCTAGAAGCACTGCAAATTCACACTTTTATTGACTTGAACTTGGACACACCTTCAATATTTCAACCCGAATTATGTATATGAACATAAAAAAATACAATAAATATATGTAGAAAAATATGAAATTTATTTTTCCTCTCAATCAATTTTCGTGAAGCACATTGAAGAGATCTATGTGATCTCCTCCTCTCTACTAGATAGGGTGGAATCTTTCACCACCGAAACCATTTTATAGTTGCAAGGGGAAGATAGCCCAATATAGAAAGGCGATCATCACCCAAGCTATGAAAATATACAATATCTCTCCAATATCACAAAATAAAAATGACCAAAATCCCCTTCATTGTGTCTTCACCATTTTTATAAATATTCATGGAGTATTTCCCCCACATTCTAGAATTCTCTCACAAATATTTAATAAAATATTAAGAAATGTTATTTTATGAGAGAATGACATAGTGGGACACATTTAATTCCTCTCTGATTTTATTTGGAGAAATAATACCTTCATCTTCCTTGGAAATTTGAATTAGAGAAGCTTAGACTGATTTTGGGGAAGTTATAATAGCATGTTCCCCCCTCTCCTCTAGCGCCCTCCTTGGATAAATTTAGGACCCGAAACATGCCATAGGTTTTAATAAGTTGTCATAAGATGTCATAGGATATGATTCTTGTCATAGGTTGTCATATATTTGATATTTTTATCCTGGGTATTTACAACCCATGAAATGCCTCCATAATAGGATTCCTTCCACCTTCGATGAGAGTTACACTACATATTTGGACTCATTCCACTAGTAATGCACCCCTCTTATCCAAATTATTTTTAAATATTAATAAAATTATTTTTTAGGAGAGAATAATTCCTTGCTCCATGGATTTTTCCTTGGACCTTGGTTTTACCATAGTTCGTCATGACCCCAATTCACCACTTAATTATTCTTCTTTAATTTTTCCAAGTGACATTAGAACATTTCCTCCCTAGTCTAATGGAGTGGTACATAGAAATATATTTGGGTACATGTAGGAGGGAAAAATCCCTAGCTATGTGCAGAAGCACTTGCCCTTTCGTCTATAGAACGAAAGGGTAGAGTCTATGTGGATGAAGGAAACATGCAATGAAAGGTTAGATGCAAACCATGGATAACCTGCAATAAACCATTAGAAGACAAATCAAATATGAAACATCTACAACCTACAGATTAAACAAAAAACATGAATCATTATACCTTCCTATCTGGAAAAGAGGGCCACCATGCCCAAACTCGGAAGTTTCCTCTCCACAGGCTAGGAATGGGTGGAGCTTTGGCTCAACACACCAAGGGCATGAGCAAATGGAAGAATGGAGTTGTGGGGGATGAATAGCTTGAGAGTGAAAGGTCTCTCAAGGTACTCATATGGGAATTATGATGATGGGGAGGAGGAATCATGTGTTTGATGGTGACCCCTACATCTCTATTTATACTTTTTCTAAACATTTTAGGGTTTTTAGCCCCTGGTTTAGGGTTTTAGGCCCTACCCAGGGTTTTAAGCCCTTTTTGCTTGTTCCTTAGTTCCTTTTTGGGTTTTTAATCCCTTTTGAGACTTTAACCCTATTTTTGAGCTTTTGAAGCTCTTTTGTGTGTGTTTTAAGCCCTTTGAGGGTATTTTGGAGCTTATTTGAGAGAAAAATACAGGTTAAATGGGTGTAGGGGTAGAATGGGTTAGGAGATGTATGGTGTAGGCTATATGAGGAATTTTTTGGGTTAATATTTTTCCCCCTGATGTGTGAGTGCAGGAGCTCATCATATGGCTAATGGACATCATTGGGTCTTAGGGATCATGGAGAGACCCATGAAGAAGCGGTGCTTCCTCATTTGAGACATGGTGGCTTTGGTTTTTGTATTATTATGGTTCCCATCAATGGGTGAGATGCAATGAATATGTGACATGTATATGGATGAGGCGGGCATCTCCATGCTCATAAAAATGTCAAAAGAATAATGTGATCCAGGCTCCTACATGCAAGAGCCGATCATATGCAACTGGTGTTACATAATGGTGGACTCAATAAGAGGCTGAATACAATACTGATATGAAGAACCGATATATCAAACCCATGGAATGCTATATCTTCACAACTGATGACCGACTGAGTCTGGAATGGTACATAACTGTGGGGACTTACTGATGGAGAGTCAGAGTCGATGTGGTACAATGTACTGCATCAATCATGAATCTATACATAAGTACTCCTGGGGCTTCTGAACACTATTTCCAATGCAACCCAGAGATCAGAAAGGACATGAACCTATCTGGGTCCCTTAATCGACTCACCAATGTGCTAGAGTAAGGTGACAACCAGGGTCCTCAAACAAATACTGTAAGGACCAATACCCTGTATGAATCTCAATGGTGCGATGATGTTTGCTGAAATCGAGTATGTGAGACCCAACCATCCCGAGAGGCACTAAGGACTCCTCTCGAGTGGTCCAAGGAACTCATTAATGAGGTTAATGAAACTAGGATACAGGGACCTCTAGGTTTATTCTCTGGAATAGGTGTGTTTTCGTCGACAGAGGGAGACCTGCAACTTATCAAGGCAATAAGGTTTCCTTGATAAGAAGCGCGGGGGGATAACCAAAGCTATGGGACAATTTGGGGACTGGCACACTAAATGGGGAAACATGAGCAGGGGGAGTGCAGAGGACTCAAATGCGCTCGACGATATTTTCATTCATTTAGGAGTCAGAAAAGAGCTTAATAGAAACACTATAATGGTCAACAAAGCAAGGGGACATTGATGGTGCCCCTTGCGAGACAACGGATGGTGGTCCAAAGTGGTCATCTATGCAATATGGATGGAGCGGAGATTCACACGATGGTGTGCAAATCGGGGTGACTTCTAGTAAAGGCCTAGAAAATCATAGTGGGAGCACGAGACAAGGGTCTCGTAAAAATATAGAGGTTGGAAAACCAAACCTGGTGGTGTGAACGGTGTCTCAAACAAACTTTAGATGACTCTGACTTGTAGCTAGTGATGCTACCCCTAGTGCGGTGGTGCACGGGGAAAAAATAGACCAACTAGAGGCCTATGGATACAAAGCTAGCTCAACGTACATGCAAAGTGATCCGCATGGTGACACACAAAGTGACATGACTCCAGGAAATGGACCATAGGATCAGTAGGGAGGGAGGCAGTCTAATGTTTGTTTCTCGACCTGGGAGCATTGTGCAATCGAGGAGATATGAAGAGGCCTTGAAATTCAGGATAGGTCTGGGGACCTGATAGTATGCTAGCTTGGTGGTAGCTAGATCATATGTGCAACATATTGTGTGCATGTGCGGATATTGGTGCTCATCCGCTGCTGGGTTACTAGAGGTGGGTGGGACTAATTGGTGGGACAGAGGCTCCTTTGACGAACCCTCGTAGGGAGCGGCGAGAGATGGAAACTATTTTTTTGCAGGTGGAGCGGCTACTAGAGCAGATTTATGAGGATGGTTGACAGTACTTAGACAATGATCTGATTGTTTCCTACTTCAATGTGCCTCCGCGGTGGATTCCTCTAATAAAGAGGACAGCTGTGGCTTGCGAGTATGTACATGCGGAAGCGCGGGGGGATGTTCCTATGGAGGATGATGATTCCATCGAGGAATAGGATGAGGACATGAAGCTGAATGATGAGGATGATTCCAGATATGATTAGTAGCTAGTGGGACTGACCATAGTGCATTGGTGCACCCAGGATTTTTGTATCGCGATGTATACCCAGTTGAGAAAGCATATGTAGCTTCTCCTTTTGTACTAGACATATTTGGGACATGTGATATCTATCTATCTATCTATCTATCTATCTATCTATCTATCTATCTATCTATCTATCTATCTATCTATATATATATATATATATATATATGTATGTATGTATGTATGTATGTATGTATGTATGTATGTATNGTATGTACATTACATACATACATACATACATACATACATACATACATACATACATACATACATATATATATATATGTATGTATGTATATTTTTTGACGCACATGGATGCGCTTTTATGGTTTTTATATGTGTCTTTTTATGATGATATGAAAAAATGCCTAGATGATGTATTTTACATATGTATGCATATTTATGTGTGATGATGCATGATGCATTTTTTGTATGCTTCCTATATGTGATGATGAATATGCCAATTTAGAATGTCATTAGTCATTTGTTATGATACACAATTGAGGTTTCTAGGAACATGTGTGAATGTGATGGATTCAAATGTTTTAACCATCTGTTTAGTGTGTAGGAATTTTCTAAAGAGGTAGGGATCACGTACCTGGTAGCAGTTATTCAACTGGGAGACGAGTAGCTGAGAGTCTAAGAAGAAATTGAGGTGACTAATTCCCAACTGGAGGGCGCCGACCAAGAGGCTAATGACACCATCATACTTAGCCTGGTTGTTGGTTGCGATGCCCACACACATTCCGTCAATATGGATCAACTCATGTGACGGTGAATAGATTACCCATGTAGCCAAGGTGAGGTTTGGAGACCATTTGCTTGCTCCATCAGCAAATCAAATGTAGCAATGTGAGGTAAGATCCATCTGGAGCAATCAAGGAAACAATATATAAGAATCATTTTAAGAACTGTGTAAAACAAAAAATAAAAAATCTCTGCTACAAGTAACTCATTGGTGACGTTTTAAGGGTAAAATCTCTTCAGGTAGAGCATGTTGTGAGGGTTCTCAAAGAGTTTTCCATCAGAGTCAACAAGGATATATGCCCCTTTTCCAAGGAAGTGGTGGACGACATATGGATCTTACCACATGGATTCAAATTTTCCTTTCCCCAACTTGTCGTTGGCTTGGTCATAAACCAAAACCATATCGTCTTCACTAAAGGTGTGAGGGTGGACATGGGAGTCATAATGTGACTTTGAGCGGGATTTAGCTGCTTCAATGGATTGGAGAGCCACACGACAGTCTTCGTTGGTTTTTTCCAGTATGAGGAGGCATTCTTCCAACAACGAAGTGTCGGGGAGGAATTCCATAGCAAGCCAGAGGGAGGGAATCTGGCACTCTATGGGGAGCATTAACTTGATTCCATGCACTAAATGAAAAGAAGTGAAGCCAGTGGTGGTCTTCGTGGACGTGCAGTAAGTCCATAGGGCAGAGAACAACATGTGGTGCCAGTTTGTTTTATGGTTTCCTACCATCCTTTGGAGCATGGTCTTGATGGTTTTATTGATTGCTTCAACGTGGCCATTCCCTTGGGGGTAGTAGGAGGATGAGAATTGGCGCTTGAACTTCCACATGGTTGATAATTCAGCCCAGACTATGTCTTCAAAATGTGAACCATGGTTTGAGATGAGTTGTTTGGGGACATCAAAACGTGTGATGACATGGTTGAAGAAAAAGCGCGCTGTTGTTTTGCCTTTAGAATCGAATGTGGGCATAGCCTTGGCCCACTTGGTGAAATAATCGACGGACACAATAATGTATTTGTAGCCATTGGCCAAGGTAGGGTTGATTGTCATAAAGTCGATTTCCCACTTGGAGAAGGGGCCGACTATGACCACGGGGTGTAATGGTGTGAGGGGAGTCCTTTCCTTTGGGGAAAAGAGCTGACAGCTACGGCAGTGTTTGACTGCCTCGATGCAATCAGCAAAAATAGATAGCTAGAAGTAGCCAGCACGTAGGATCTTTTGGGTGGCTTCCAAGCCTGAGAGGTGGCCACCGCAGGCTCCACTGTGATAGTAGTTAAGGACTGTCTTAGCCTCATCATGGGTGAGGAAACAACATAAGATGGTGTCGATGCCCTGAAAATAAAAAACATCTCTAATAAGAAAATTATGAGTAGCTTGATGTCAAATGCATCATCTGTCTTCGTGGCTTAAGTGGGATGCAAAATTCTGGGTGCCTAAGTAAAGAAGGATGCCCCCATACCATGGATCTTTCATGGAGATGATGAATAGAAACTCGTCCGAAAGATTCACCGTGATTGGTGGGGGTGTGGACAATGGGGGTAGATCTGTTATTAACGTAGCTAGCACCATTTCCTTAGTTCTTTTTGTTGTGACAAATTCCAAGTTGAACTCTTGGAGGAAGACTACCGATTTTAATGCATGACCTTGCAATACGCGGCGGCTCAAAAGGTACCGCATGGGGTTGGAATCAGCCACTACGTGGGTGTGGTTCGCGATGACATAGTGATGTAGCTTTTGGATTGAGAAAATGACAGAAAGGGCTGTCTTCTCTTTGGGTGGATATTGCAAATGAGGACTGGTCAGCTTCTAAATAATGTAGTAAATTACAAGCTCTTGATGAGCATCGTCTTCCTGGACCAAAACACTAGCAATAGCAGTTTTGGAGGCCTAAACATAGAGGATGAAATCCCAGCTGAAGTCGGGTGCAGAAAAAAATGGTGCATAAGCCAGAGGTTGTTTTAGTGTGTTGAAAGAATCTTGTTCCTACTGGTCCCATACAAATGGAATGTTGGAACGAATCAGACATAAGAAACCATGAGCTTTGGTCGCGTAATCTGGTACAAAGTAGCGAAGGAAATTGGCCTTTCCTTGGAGACTCTGAAGTTGGAGCAAAGTCTGTGGTGTGGGAATGTCAAGGATGGCTTGAAATTTAAGGGGTTCGACTACCATTCCTTTGTGAGATATGATGAACCCTAATAGATGACCCACAGGGACACAAAAAAAAAACTTTAGGGGGTTCAAGAGGATTTTGTACTTACGACATCACAGGAATACTTGTCGCAAGTCATCTAAGTGTTGTGCTCGCTTCCGTGACCGAACGGTAAGGTCATCTAGGTAGACCAATATTATGTGGATGAGGTCATGGAAGGAATACATCATGGCACACTGGAAAGTGGCCCCAATGTTCTTTAGACCAAAGGGCATTACTCGATATGCAAATGTGCCCCAAGGGGTTGTGAAAGAAGTCTTGTAATGATCTTCTCTCCGAATCTGAATTTGGTTGTATCTGAAAAAGCCGTCCATGAAAGAGAAGACCTCATGTCTGGCACATGCATCGATGATTTGATCAATGAAGGGTGTTGGGAAGTTGTCTTTGGGACATGCCTAATTCAGATTCCTGAAGTCTGTACAGACGTGAATAGTACCCTATTTTTTATTCATGGGAACAGGATTTGAAACCCACGTTGTGTAAGCAATGGGATAAATGAAACTGGATGTGCGCAGCTTCTCAATTTCTTCTTTAACCACGACAACTTTGGAAGGATGGATCGACCGTTGATTTTGGCACAAGGGTACCACATTAGGCCATGTGTCAATGTGGTGCTCAACAATTGACGGATCCAATCCGGGCATTTCAATGTAGGACCAAGTAAAGATATCGTAGAACTCTTGGAAAAGCGCTTTGTAGGAAGTGACTTCTTCAAAGAAGAAGGATATCCCCAACATGATTTCTTCAACAATATCAAGCTTGGTTGAGATGTTGGATTTAATGGTTGGTAAAATATTGGCCATGTTCCCTTCTTTGAAAGCATTAGGTGTCGGAATGGGATCTTTGAACCAATCAACTTTCCCATGAATTAAATCCTTTGTCTCAACTGAAAACTGATCAGATGGCGACACAGGTTCTTCGGAAATGAAGAATTAGAGATGGTGCATGTCGTACCAAGGGTATTCAAGAGCGGTTAAGGATTTAAGTATCTCCTCATCATTGCAGAAGCAACGATGGGACATATCCGAGGGACTATCGATGATTGTGAAGATAAGAGGGTCTATGGAACTAGACATCATGTAGATGGACATGGTGTTTGAGGAAGGGGGTGGGGGTGGATTTATTCAATCAGAGTGATCTCAGATTCAAGGGTGTTAGTTTTTCATCATTTAAGCTAGCATTATGATAAGATATTTTCACTGAGAGAATAACAAGCACAGCAATCACATAAGCACATCATAAGAGACACAAAGATTTTAGGAGGGGAAACCATAAATGGAGAAAACCCCTCAAATTCCTCTAAGATAGTATCACCACAAGATGTGAACCCAAAATAGTA
>LPNX010348263.1:123068-181708 GCA_001517045.1 Pseudotsuga menziesii
ATCTTGCAAATCCATTTGGAAGATACCACATTCTTGCTTTCTGGTTTGAGTACTATATCTCAAACATCATTCTAGTATCATAACATCCTCTATGAGTTTGTTTTCTCAGGTCATCAGCATATCCTAGTCTTCTGCATTCAACCTTGAAGGTTGGAACCCACTTTACTCTTGGTAAAGTCTCGATCCATCACGAAGCTATCCATCATGTCATAGCATGTCGAACTCAGATATAATTTTCTGTAGTCACTCCCCCTGAAGTGGAGTATCATCTTCCCTCTTCATTCTGTACAGGTGGTTCTATGCTTGATATATACTGGTCAATAGAGTATGTCATGTCATAGTCTATTCTTTCTGAGAAAAATCATGAACCTTGCTTTGTACACTTGCTCTTGTAGATCCATATGGAAGATACTACGTACTTCCCTTTATGTCTCAAAATCATATCGTATACATCATTCCCCATGATCAATTGTTATTTTTTTTGATCATAGCTTCTTTCATAGCATTCTTTTCTTCATCTTGAGTTATCTCTTGTACCCATGGTGGTCTTCATCCTTCAAGGTGGATCTACCGCTTTCTGAATCTCTTTCTTCTGTCATGATGTCTTTGAACCTAGGAGCTTCATATTCATGTTTATTAGAGTGAATCTTGAATTGCCATCACTTGTTCTTTGGAACAAGTCTCATCCTTCTTTTCTTGTAGGAGGTTGTACAGGACCTTTCCTACAATTCAAATGCACTAGTTGCATGGTTAGAAATATTTCATAAAACATATGCATAACGACAAATTCTTATGCATCATGCAACTGTTTAGTCAATACAACATTCATCCATATCTCACATAAAATTTCTAGATGCCTTCCATCTCTACCATGACATTATTGAGATTGTGCACTAATCCAATATGTCAGAAAAGAGGTTTGATAAGTAGCAATGGAGAGTTGTATAGTACCATGAGCTACTTACCCATCACATGCATATTAGTAGTATACAGTCATTAATGCAAACAATCTATCATGCATAACACATCAACTGAATATAATCAAATGTATAACAAAACAATATCATGAAATGACAATTGAGTACTTATCTTTTATTTGTTTTGTGGGTAGACTCCATCTTGATCATTCTGCTTTATCATCTTCTTCATTCATGAAATCATCATTTCTTATCCAAATGACAAGAATTGAGTTCTTCATATTCCTCATTGCTTGATGGATCTTCTTTGAATGGTGAGAGCTTGATCTTCAAATTGCTCCCATCTTCTTCTTCTCTTCTTATGAGTCGAGCTGAAAGCAATTACTTCCTTCTGGAAAACATTCTTTGCATGAATCCCATGATCCTGGGAGGCCATTCAAGGTGGCTATCACCACTTCTGCATTCTGGATCTTCACATTCTTCAACTGTTTTCTCAAATCCATCTTCTGATTTAAGTTCTTATCTTCAAATAGCTTGATCAAGGAATAAAAAATATTCGGTGTATTTAGGGAAGACACTTGTGGTACAAGTTGATCCGTGATTGAATCAACAATGATCTTCTTGGCCTTGATCAAGTTCTTCTTGTGTAAGGTTTTGAGCCTCATCTCCCTATGGAACTGGAACCTCTTACTTATGTAGGTGTCCAATTCATTTTCTTTAGAGAGATCAAATACTTCCATGCTTGGAAGCTGTCAACTTTACCAAGATTATCATCAAGCTGATGTGATAGATCACTTTGAAATGAGAAGCTTAAATGCAAATAGCAAAAGATTAGATCTTACCGATTTGAGGTGTCTGTCTTGCTTCCAAAGCTAGCTAATTTAGGGTTTGTCAGAGAAACCCTAATTTGGAATCTTTAAGATCTGATTGGATAGAAATATATATATCTTCAAATGGAGCTGTCCAATGTACTCCTTTTCTGAAAACAATGGAGGGAAGCTCCCAGAACAGGAAGCCCTAGTTTTCAAATTTCTTTTGCAGAAATTCCTGTCACTGTTTCTATGATATCACTGAAATTACTGCTCCTATGTGTCTGAAATTTTGCACTGAGGTAACCCCACATGTCCCTAATCCAAAACCATAGTCTTCATCAGAATTGGTTTCACCAATTGGGATTTATGATCCTTTTCCCACGGTGACCTGTTACAGGACTGTTCAGAACAACGAAGTTGTACAGACTGCCACGTGTCACTATTTCATCTTCTGGTTCTGAAATTCGGACCAAAAAAAGTACAGTCCATGATATTTCTAGAACATATTTAGGAATTCAATTTGGACCTCTGTAGCCCGAGCTATGGCAATGTTCCCAAGGTGTCCTATCTAGGGATGAATTATGTAAGAGGATAGAACCCTAACTTGGAGGGATCATATCTCCCAAAATACAGCGCATCAGAGGCTGAAGTTTGGAAAACATGTACATCAATATTTTATCTTCGGCCTCTACAATTTTTAGCTCCTGAACCTTCGCCAATCTTTGGATATAGCGAATGTACCAAAACTTAGCAGTTTTAGTATTTAGGGTTTTTCTAGCTCGGGGTCAAACTAGGGTTTGACTTTCCTGGAGTTTCACCCAACCAAAAAACTTGATCCAGGTCTCTAGACTTCAATTGAGACGAGGAGATAAATCCTATGTCAGGATCACTCAAAAATTCTTCTTTTGCAAGAAGCCCTAATTTCCCGCACCGAAAACTGAAAATGCTTGGAATCGAATTCCGCTTCGACAGAAAGATGCGCCCTTCAATGGAGAGTCAGCCTAGCCTTCTTTTGCTGATCAATTATGGAGAGAGAAACAAAAAGTAAGAAGCCATAGATTTTGTA
Source organism: Pseudotsuga menziesii (assembly GCA_001517045.1). NCBI lineage: Eukaryota > Viridiplantae > Streptophyta > Pinopsida > Pinales > Pinaceae > Pseudotsuga > Pseudotsuga menziesii. The sequence continues at coordinate 125,864 of LPNX010348263.1, forward strand.
GCTGCACAATGTCTTCTTTTCAGGGTGTCTCTGATACCATGTTAAATTTTCATATGCTTAGCTAAGACATCAATATTTTATTCCATTTTCAAGATAAAAGCATATAAACAGGATCACTGAAAGATAGACAAGCACAATCATAAAAAAGGAACACAAAGATTTATCCTGGGAAAACCCTAAAGGGAAAAACCCAGCAAAATATTCCTCAATATATATGCCCCAAAAATATAAAAGATAAAACCAACAAGGAGATCAAATCCTGATGCTCCTCCTTCTCTAGCTACTTCTCTTCTCCACTAATGCGCTACACAAGTGAGAGTGTGTGTGTCTCAAATGAGGAGCACTACACCTCTATTTATATTCATCCATTCACTTAAGTTAACTCATTTGACATGTAGGCTAGAGTTAATCATGTAGGCTCGAGTTACACATGTAAGCTCAAGTAACCACACTGGGGTGCTGACGACCCACCTTTACAATTAGAGGGGACTACCTCATGACTCTTATTAGTTCTTCTGATTAAGAGCATCGGGGTACAATGTAATACAAGTGGTTCTCCCAGTAGGACCATTGGGGACCACCAAAAGATACATATAGAATATTCTTCGAAGTTACAATATTTCAACAACAGGTGGTCTCTAGGTCACCAAGACTACCAGAAGACAACGCTTGGATTTTTCTTCATAGGTATTACTAATCAATTGGTAGGGGTCGTTGTCCCATTTTTCTTGGTGGGTCCTCTCATTGGCCAGCCACTTTGGGGTTCCTGTGGTACTCCTCATTATGAGTTTTAGGGCATAGCCCAAGCACTTCCCACAGTTTATGGTGATCAGGGACTTATGTAGTAGGGAAAAATCTATAGCTACATGCATAAGCACCTTCCCTTTCGTCTATAGGATGGAAGGGTAGAGTCTTTGTGGATGAAGGAAACCTGCAATGAAAGGTTAGATGTGAACCACAGATAACCTGCAATAAACCATTAGAAGACAAAGAAAATACGAAACATCTACAACCTACATATTAAACAACAAACATGAATCATTATATCTTCCTATCTGGTAAAGAGGGCCACCATGGCAAAAATTGGAACTTGCCTCTCCACAGGCTGGGAATGGGTGGAGCTTTGGCTCAACACACCGAGGGAATTAGCTAATGGAGGAATGGACTTGTGGGGGATGAATAGCTGAAGAGTGAAAGGTCTCTCATGGTACTAATATGGGAATTATGATGACAGGGAGGAGGAATCATGTAACCTATGCTTTCCCCTCAAAGGCTCAAAAACATAAAAAAAGTGCTTAAAAACCCATAAAAGAACCAAAATATCTCACAAAGTGGCTAAAGCCTTCAAAAAGGGGCTAAAACCCATAAAAGAGGCTAAAACCCCTAAAAGGGGCCTAAAAACCCCAAAAGAGCTAAGAAAGGGGTGAAAAGGGCTTAAAACCCTAAAAAGGGCTTAAAACCCTGACTAAGGGATAAAAACTCTAAAGCAAAGAAAAAATCTATAAATAAAGGGGTGGGGGTAGATAAGGGTTATGAAATGGATGTCTTCATGTGGTGTAGGCCATATGGAGCAAGTCAAGTGATTTTTTGGGTTAACGAGTTAACAGGAAGAATCTATGTTTTAAATATGTATATTTGTTAAATATTCTTTGCGATTTGATGGCTTCAAAAGAATGCGATTTGAGATCTGAATACATGTCATTTACTATATGTGTTTTGGTTTGGAAGACTCCGTGTTTGAGGTTTGTATATATGTTAAATAATATCTGTGTTTTGACCTAGAAGGACTGCAAATTTTCATATGTAAATGTGTTGATTATGATCTATGTTTTGATATGGAATGACTCTTATTTGAGATATGCATATATATTAAATATTAGCTGCATTTTAACTTGGAAAGACTCTGACTGCATCTAAATTGTGGCCTGATTAGTTTCAAATGTTGTATAAATGTTTTTCCTGTATATTGCATTTTGGTTGATATTTTGAGATGTTGAATATCAAATCAATAGAGTGTCGAGCTCTGCATAAATGTTTCTATTTAGCGTTCTGATCTAGCTTATAAGATGCCAAATTTCAGATCTTAGAGATCCACGCTTGGTATGATCCACATCCTAAATAAAAAAAGTCAAGTTCTAAGTCTTGTAGGACCTATGAGAATGATTGATCAAGGAAAGGTTGGGTTATCCCAAAGGGATATCAACCCTTGTAAAACGCTCTAATTATTTTGTAAATGCTATCTTTTAGTGTTCTCGATTAACTGCAAATTAGTTCTATGTTTTCTTTATTTATTTTATAACTGAGTGGTTAAAACTTAGATCATGTTAGGGATCTTGGGAAAGGTTTTAGATTGATTATTTACCTTATTGGATTCCTCTCCCAGCTCGAGGGTGAATCTAGGCGGAATAACATACGCCAAATAGAGTTAATCGTTGGGAGGAAAGTCATACTCATGCTTTTAGTCGCACAAGTCATTTTCAAACTAGAGTGATATCTATAATGGTTAACTTTGTTTATGGAAATATTTTATAATGTTTCAATCTTATTATGTAGCTTACATCTTTAGATTTATAATTTGATTTATCGTACTATTATGTACATTGAATTAGCATGAATTTCAAGTGGTGGTTTCACAAAATGTGTTCCAAGGGTGGAAAGGAATTGGACTAATTATTGGAAAACAAGTGTAGATAAAATCAATTTGTATATGTACAAAATTTGTAAATTAGTTTCTTTTATCATCTAAAGTCATCTAACCTTGTTGTTTGCTCCTCGGCTGACTCAGGAGACTCATAATCCACCTCTGACGATGGTGCCTAGGAGATCAAGTATAATATATGGTATCTTGAGAAGGAGTGTGTTAACCATAACTAAAGGACATGGTTAATATGTAATTGTCATGGTCATGCAACTAATATAATGTTGGTGCCTTATTATAGTATTTAGAGAAATTTGCTTATGTGAGTTAGCACTGGAGTGATTGTATTTTGCAGGATCTTAATCTTTAAAGAATGATTATGGTTAAGTAATCAATGAGTTTAAATTAATTGGTGTGATTGAACACAACAAAAGAAGAAAATTTATATTTCACACCCCAAGAATATGTCAGGCTTATGAGTATGTTACATACGGTATTAGAGATCATGTTACAACACTGGGAACTATATGGGCTGAACATGGAGGTACAAATTGAGCGAACTAAGAATTGAGTTGTTGTAGAAAACAATATGATAATAATGATGGAAGAATTCTTTGATGCATGTTGTGACAACTATATGCTTACGGTGAATGACAAGTATGTATATAATTTAGTGTTTGAAATGAACATTGTTGTGCGGATGCGTTCCTGAAGATGGCTCCATTTTTTTTTGCCATTATATAAATCCAGAACACAAGTCTGAAAAAGAAATCCATAATGCATACACGTTATTGATGGTTTTGTTCGATAAAAACCTGAGCCTAAAATCGAAGCAAAATATGGTTAGACTATATCGCAAGTGCGATATATCACACATGTGTTTTGAGAGAGTTACAAATCGCAAGTGCGATATATCGCAGGCACGATATATTGCATGCACGATATATCACAGGTGCAATTTGTAAAACTTAAAAAAAAACATAGGCCCGCGACCTCTATTTATTTATTTTGCATTGCAGGACGCGAAGAATAGAAGGGATATATATGGGGAAGGAAATTTATCTTGCATGCGATTTGGAGGGAGTATTTTGAGGGAGGAGATCAACAAGGTTGAATGCAATGGAAGGTAAGAATTTTTTTGATTTTTTGGTTTTGGATTAGGAAAGAATTGCTTTGATTTTTTAGTTTTGGATTAGGTAACAATTGTTTTGATTTTTTTCTTTAATTTAATAAATTTTTAATTACAACAAAGAATGAAATATTGATTCATTTTAAAATTTGTTGTTTTTATGTTAACATACAACACAAATCCTGAAGAAAATGTCCAAAATCAAATCACCAATAACCCAAACCCAAAACCAATTCCAAACAACGAACACATGGACGAGGAACACGATAGGAATTCTGAAATTCTTGCTCATTTGGGTGCATTGAGACGCCTTAGTTCACTTTTCAGAAGGGGAGACCACATAAGATGATAATTGGGAGAGGCACTAGATAACATTACAAATACAATTTCCAATTCCCAGGGAGAACTGTAAAAAATTAGGTCCTAAATGGATTCCCAGAAGCAATACTATTCCATTGGGATGAGGTACAAAGATAAAAGCAATTAAAGATGACAAAAGAGCAACTTTTTTCACTATTCTGGGACCCTAGCACTGGATTGTTTCCTCCCACTAGTTAGCCACACATTTCTATAGACTAGCGCATAGAACCAAATATGAAATCTAATGGGATGGATCATTGGTACATGGTATTCAATGAAGACCTTCATGGAATAGATACATCCGATTCTATTTCCTCAGGAAATTGTATGCCGAGTGTATATTTTGTAAACATGTAAATTACTTCGATATTTTATAGTTTCGAGGGGTAGGACATGGGATTCCCTAAGATAGGAAAGCTGCGAGGTCTAATCCAAACCATGTATGATGACCTCCATGCAAACCAAACCCCCCTCGGTTATATCTTCCTGCAGGTCTCGTGATTGCTGACACACATGAGGAATGATTCGATTTGGAAGATACATTGCTTTGACATGGGACTGCTGTCGATGGCAATGTAGGTGAAGGGGTTGGCATATTTGGGGATCACACATTTGGGTCTAGACCATCACACATAGAGGATCCACTTAGGTATCTAGACCCTACCAGCTCTAGAGATCACATTGGACATGTAGAGGGTTCATAGCGTCACATCATGTCGCATCCTTGCACAACTTTTCGAAACATATGATATGGGTCTTCTTCAGAGTTTCACGATGATGGGATACTCCAATATGTAAGTCAAACTCATTCTTTATGCTTTTAATGATTCAACATGTACTTTTTTAATTATTTGAAATTGTCCAATTGTATCTTTATGTTTTTTTATGTAGAACATATGTTCGATAGAGTTTCCCACTGAGCGGCCTTGCTCACTGATGCATGTGCCCATCCTTTTAGGCTTGTGTCAATTGTTTCATGCACTGGTGACCCACCTCTTCATGTCCCCTAGGTATATGTATATCTTTCTTATCTTGTATATATGTTTCCCCAATTGTCCCTCCATGTAGTATAGTTTTCTTTGTACATGAAAGTATCTTTTTGGTGCACCCATTGATTTGTTGGCATTGACATATATATTATTTTATGCAGCTTTGTAGTGAGCGAATGGTGCTTGAAGAGAACCTAATCAAGGTCACTGGTCACCCACCTCCCCCCCCCCAGGTACATGTCTGTATCACTTTCTTTGAAAAAGTCATTGTCCCTCCATGTAGTATAGTTTTCTTTGTACACACAAGTATATTTTTGGTGCACCCATTTATTTGATTGCATTGAAATATATTATTTTATGCATCATTCTAGTGAGCTAGTGGTTCTTGAAGAGCACCCAATTGGGGTCACTGGTCACCCACCTTCCGCCCCCCCAAGTACATGTATGTCTCGCTTTCTTTGAAAAATTCATTGTCCCTCCATGTAGTATAGTTTTATTTGTACATGCAAGTATCTTTTTGGTGCACCCATTGATTTGATAACATTGGCATATATTATTTTATGTAGCCTTCTAGTGAGCGAGTGTTTCTTTGAGAAACCAATCAGGGCCGCTACTCACCCACCTCTTGACCCCAAGGTACATGTACGTCTCACTTTCTTTGAAAAAGCCAATGTAGGATGTAGATAAGTTTTCAAATATTTATATAATTTCTTGTCTTATACATGATTGTACATGTATGTAATTGTTGGCACCATTTATTTTTTGCAGGATGCTAGTGAGGCACAGGGTAATTTTTAGGGGTGAAATTTCGCCAATTGGCTATTTTTTGGGTTTTTTTCAAAAAAACAATTCACTATTTGGTCATTTTTAGTGTCTAATATCGCCTATATTTACATAATATATATATTTTTATCATAATATTCACCAAAATGTACACATTTCATTGTTAATTTTATGTTTCATATTTAATATTCTCCTACCTATCTATAAACATGTTTATTTCAATCCAAAACAACAACCTAGAATACTATACTTAGGTATAATATTAGAATTGTTAAAAAATACCCTGCATCGACGGTACATGGAGTTACACCCTGACCCACCATCACTTACACACGGATAGTAAGTAAAAATGTTATATTGGGTTGGAATTTGAACAAATGTACTTAGAAATTTTATAGGTTTGTAAACTAACTTACAAATTTTGGTTTGTGTGAAGTCTCTAGAAATGAGATCCGATCCTCTTGTTCAGCGTCAGGGAACACCATCGAGAAACTGAAAAAGAAAGATAGACTTTTCAAAAGCCATTAACAGTGGAAGTAAAAGGGGGGATAAATATAATTCGTGTATAGGGGGGATGAATAGTATTCATGTATAGGGGGGATATATATATGTGCCATTTTGTTTGTATACACACATATGTACAATATATTCCACTATTATGTATTATGGCCATGGAATGCCAATTTTTAAAACATTATATGTACAAATAATATAAAGCTAGGTTCGGATTTATATCTATGGTTGACTTGATATGGGAACATGATATTTATTCTATGCCTTTAAGTTATGCTTAACTATGTCTTTGATTAATTATGTGTTTAATTAGAATGATACATAATGTGTGGTTCACCTATGTGATATTATGATATTATAAGCCTTATTATGACATATCCTACTAACTATTTGAAGATCTCCGATACTCCAAGGAAGAATGTATGACTCATCAAACTAAGTTAAAGCAACCATTAAGTAACCCACCTCATATGTAAATATGTCACATACCATCCAAGGGCTAATCATACACCATGTACCCCAAGTCTCATGAAGCACCCCTAAATACGGTGTAAAATATTTTGTATTTACTTAGAAAGATAATACTCCCTCTTATAAGGAAAGTGTTTTCACTAATACAAGTTATATCCCATTGAAAATACACAGACCTACCATCTAGTTAGATCACAACATCTCAAACCTCCAAGAATGTTGACCACCTGTGAATATGAAGGAACATAATTCTGCATCATCAACAACTTTCCAAAATCCATCTTCCCTCAAGTCAACACCATGGGAGAAAATTAGTATACACCACATCATAAGTTGTCTAGGACATCCTACAAAGATAATCACATCTCCATACAATACCAATACAGATGAATTGTATCTATGAAAATCACAAAGATAGAAAACTTCAAAAATCCATCCTTAATGAAATACCAAGATCATGGTACAATCAACAACCCATGTAGGGATATCAACTTTTTAACATCATAACCTATATCACACACCTTAAAACCTTTGAGAATCGACACACTAACCTGAGCTAGGTCAAGTCTCTCTTTTTAAGAGAATTTTCAAGAAAGAGTATCATCAAGGTCAATTCCCTTTACCTAAGAAATTCCAACAACCCTATCCCTATAGTTAAAAAAAATCTTATCATGTTCAAGCATAGAATCAATATGTAGGTTCTAAACCTATGTTCATGGTATCTCACCATGCATTCTCTACATATGCCTCCACAAAGAATAGATTTCCCATCTTTCCTTTCCGTGTAATGTACAAGTGCCACTTGATCAACAAGAAACTTGTAAAGACCACCCTCTCTCAAAAAACAACAATCATTGATGATGCACTATTTTCCTTCAAATGGAACTTTATACTATACATATATCATATAAAGAATTCTCTCAAAACATTCTTATTCAAAAAAGGAACAAATAGAACATCACTCAAATTAAGAACAACACCTAAGGAATTTGGAAGGAAATGGAGCCATCTCATCACACGTGATAAGTAGCATCATAACTAAGAGACACACTCATACCTCCCTCTTTCTCTTGAAATATGTTTAATAATGACTTATCATATGTCACACGTATCAAAGCTCCAATGTCCACATACCATCCAAGTCTAGACACAATCTTAATATATAAACAAGACACCATATCCATATCCATGTTAAAAAAACAACAATATGCAGAAGAAAAAACATTTTTTAGGGTCCAAGAGATTCTCTCAAGAAACTTAGGGTATCATGCCCAACAATATTAACAAATTCAAGCACCTAACCTAAGAACACAACAATTGGAATACCAAATCCCTCTTTCGCCTATAGAGTGATCCCAACAAAAAAAACTATGATACCATGTAGAAACGTTTTGAACTAGGGAAAATTAATGAGACTTCAGAAATTAGCATATGTGTGTCACCAATGCAAGAGCTGTCCCACCAATGCAATAGTCGATCCACCAATGCAAGAGTTGCATTCAAGGAAAGTGAGAAAAACCTAGTTTATGAAATCAATGCACAATGTAGTCACTAAGCCATGCAAACATAGTGGATATCCCCCCCTAGATGTAGTCGCATGGCGACAGACCAACAAATTTGAGGGTTCATATATCCGACCTTTGGTTGTCGATTTATGTCCAGTTGAAAGTCGCCTCAAAATGTGGTTCAGGGACACTTGGTGACATTCGATCTTGGAGAGAAAAAACAAACAGAGAAGTATAATTGCATGTCGTAGGATCCTGCAGGTGTGTATGGGAAAGGCTGATATGGGAACACTACCAGTATTCACATAATGGATATTTTTGCAGAGTTAACCCACCAATGCAAGAGTTGCATTCAAGGAAATTGAGAAAAACCCTAGTTTACAAAATCAATAAACAATGTAGAAAATGGGCCATGCAAACATAGTAGAGAGCCCCCCCTTAATGTTTAAAAACACACCTGAAAATCTACCCATACTAGACAATCTAGTAAAACTTGAGAATGCACTCACTCGAGTAAGCCATCTGGATCATATCTGTTGTCGATGGTGACCATCAATATCTCATGCTCTAAATGAGGTATCAAGTATCATACATGTGCCCTATTTTTGTTCGAAAGTGTATGCATCTTGATGTTTATACCAAATACCAAGTTGGTGAAATGGTAAACAATAGATCCTGGTCTATAATACTGATATACATACCCACCCTTCCTTTTTTGTTGTGCCGTTAGTGTCAAGTACTCCCCTTTTATAACCATCAAGCTAGTTGGGAATTCAATATTTTCATCATCTGTAATAGGTTCAAGAATGGTTTGTTTCCCCTCTAAGCAACGAGCCAACCAATATTCAGAACCCCATTCACTATTTTTTGGGGAAACCACTCTATATATCTGAGCTGTGAAAGGAAATAGGTCAAGCTAAAGATACATTTATTAAAAAAGGTGTTGCATGTAACGTAACTAAAATTTCCTTAAATGTAAAGGCTTGTAGTGATTTAGATACTACAAATTTACTTGTTTGTACCTGCTTGTAGGTACTACAAATTTACAACAACACCATGGGATAATACTATTGAATTCCTGACAAAACCTACATAAAAATCTCATTCTTTAATTCTCAAATATGCAAATGGATAAGTGTTTAGTCATATACAAGAATCAAATTAATTGTCGAGTTTTCCATATCATTCTCCTACAATTCTATGATTTTCCATTGGATCCCCTAATATTGAATCAGTAATAATAATATGAAAAATATTCATCCAACACCATCAATAAGGTAATATTGAATATGTAATAATAATATAAAAAATATTCATACAACACCATCAATAAGGTCTAGCCTTGATGCTTGATGGTTAACTGTAGGAAATGAAATTCCCTACGAAGGTTTGAATTCCCAAGAATACTTTTTTTGCTTCTCATGGGCCATCTATCTCGAGCAAATTGGTTGTTGCATATAGTTTCTTCTAGGTGCAAGTATTGGGTGAGTTTGTTGAAGTAGCTACCCCACTCATGGCTACTTAACGTAAGATTCTTTATTGAATGTTTTAAGTGAGCTACGGATCACTCTAGTACTCCCGATTGGGAATGGCATGATTTCTTTGTCGCAATAAATTAATATCAAAATAAAATAGACTGTTCACTCTTCTTATCTAGCTTTCTTTTAAGTTCAGTAGGTACATGAGAAAATGCATCAGGAAAAAAAACTCTTAGATGTGCAACACTAATCTTAGTGCCACTCCGTGCTTCTTCAGGAATGTTGTCCTGGACACTCATGGTGGGTGATCTTTTGAGAAAGTAAACAGAGCATGCAACAACTTTATCCCAATACTCATATTATAGCTTCTTATGTGACACCATGCTACATGTCATGTTCATGATGGTCTAGTTCTTTCGTTCAAAAACTCCATTATGATGTGGAGTGTATTTGGTGGTGAATTGTCTTTGAATGCCATGCTACTTGTAGAAATCTGTAAAATCATGTGAATCATATTCACCTCCACCATCTAATCTGATCCAATCTGAGCACTTAACAGACATTGTCTCTGCCACTGTTCTGGTCTACCTTCTTCTTTCTTCATTCTCGTTCATAGTGGACATACCTCTTGCAATAGTTACATTGAATATTGGACTTATTGGTCCATCTCTTGCCTCTCCCCCAATGAACTTGAGAGTTGTGAGAGTGCTCTGGGTGATCTGAATGTTCATGATTGGTTTTTTCCTTTGTATGAAGAGACCCTCTTCCTCTTCTTCCTCTACCTCATCCTCTTCTTCCTCAACCTCTGTTGAGAGAATATTGGGTGCTGAAAGCATTGGTCAATGACTCTTATTCTTGATTGAATCGAGCTTCATGAGATAGAAGGGATCCAGTCAACTCTTCTAGGGTAAAATGGGGAAGATCTTTTACTTCCTCTATGGCAGTCTCTTCCATAGAATTTTTTTTGTGAGACACCTTAGAATCTTCTGAACAACTACCTTCTATTCTTAAGGTTCACCATAGGTTTGAAATTGGGTTACAATGCCTGAAACACTAGTCATAAGATAATATACAGTTTCTGTTTCCTTCATTTTCAAAATTTTAAACTGAATTCGAAGAGTTTGCAACCTTACTGTTTTTACTCGGTTTGTTCCCTTGTAGGTGGATGCAAGAATATTACAAGCTTGATGTGTGTTGGTAGCTCCTGAAATCTGTGGGAAAATGGACTCCTCGATGCAACTTTGGTTCAACCATTTGGAAAAATGGACTCTATATTGCCGCACTTTGGATAAATGAATAGTGCATTGGTATCACACTTTTTCTGAATAGAAAGTGCGTTTCCACCGCACTTTGGTTGAGCAAAGGGTGTGTTGGGGAAAAGGTGTCATAGTTCCCGATAGGGACACGGTGTGTTAGCGGTCCAAGAGATAAAAACAAATACACTTGATTCATCATTGTGTTCCAGCCAACCACAACCTCCATGTGCCTGTTCTTTCCACTGTGAAAAGGCTTACCCAAGACAAAAGGAATGGATCAGGCCACACACTCTGATACCATGTTAAATATTAGCAAACGAATGAAGAATAAATGATGGAACACCAATGGGAATACCGATTGCCTTCTCTTTAGAATCAAGTTTTTATAGTATTACATCATAACAATACCCGAACCATAGGATTACATCAAAACAATACCATTGGGAAATACTATTGAATTCTTCACAAAACCTACATAAAACTCTCATTCTTTATTGCCGAAATATGCAAATGGATAAGTGTTTAGTCATATACAAGAATCAAATTAATTGTTGAGTTTTCCATATCATTCTTCTACAATTCCATGATTTTCCATTGGATCCCCTAATATTGAATAGGTAATAAAAGTATGAAAAATATTCACACAACACCATCAATAAGGTCTAGGATTGATGCTTGATGGTTAAGTGTAGGAAATGAAATTCCTGGCCAAGGTTTGAATTCCCAAGAAACATTAGAGGAAATTTCAACTCAAAATGGGCCTTTTAACCATAATTCAAATTACATGTCATCATGTGTTAGCCAATGAAATTGCTTTAAATTTGAAATACCGTATAAGTCTTAAACAATTTTTTAATATAAATTTGGGGATATGTATCATAAAAAAAACTACTTTTTTTGTTTGTATTTTCGACATATCTTCCTATTTTTTTTACTCAAATTTTGATCAAGAGATCTCCTTGGATGCAAAATTAAATTCTATATCCAACAAGTACCCTTTTGGCATACTTTTGACGGACCCCACTACCCCGAGTACTTCATCATCACATTTTTTCATGTATTTCTTGTATTTGGGGTAGTGGGGTCCGTCAAAAGTATGCCAAGTAGGTACTCGTTGGATGTGGAATTTAATTTTACATCCAATGAGCTCTCCTGATCGAAATTTGAGTAAAATCATAGGGAGATATGTCGAAAATACGAACAAAAAAAAGTAGTTTTTTTCTTTTCTTTCTCCAAAATTAATAAATATTATTTTATTATTTTCACCATTATTTTATTATTTTTCTTAGGAGGCCCATTTTGAGTTGAAATTTCCTCTAATGTTTGTTTTGATTATCATGGGCCATCTATTGGAGAAAATTGGTTGTTGCATGTAGTTGTTGTTACGTGCAAGTCTTGGGATGTGACATTCTTGGAGTAGATACTCCATTAATGGATACTTATCCTAAGATTCTTTATTGAATGTTTTAATCCAACTACACATCACTGTAGTACTCCCGATTGGGAATGGATTTGTCTCAATAAATTACTGTCAAAAGAAAAACATCCATTTAATGATGTGATAGCCTAGCCTAGCATATAAGGATGCTATATTTGCACTACCAGATTATTAGTTTCCCACAATCCCATTCATTTATAATCATCCAAATCCCATGGAAATATAACAAAACTGGATAAACCCAATGATTTCATATCAATAATATGCCACATAATTGAACTCCAAAAGGTCTAAACTGAAAAACAATGTCCAGATAATATTATTTTGTATTAATATTATGGATCAGATAATATTATAAATCAGATAAAGTGCAGGAGCATTGTAAATAGAAGGATTCATATTAACAATAAGAGCATAAATTATCAATAACACAAAGACATATATATAGACTAAAATACTTGTAAGTTTATTAAAAATATTTTTTTTAACCATGGAAATAGTAACCTCCCAAGAGTATATCTAACAATCTACAAACAACATATAACGGTAACTTGTAACTTAGCAGAACCAAGATGTCTCATTAAAAATATTTCTGATCTCTTTAAAATGGATTAAGGAGATGAAAGATCATAATAAAGTAGGCCAGTCCATAATAACATATTAAAAATAAACAAACTATAAAAGTTGCTAAGGATCAAACATATTAAATTCAAAGATGACAAAAATATTTTTTGAAAGATCGTTCGCAAACCGAAAAATGGAATCCATTAATTGATTGATCTAGGATCTTTTTCCATGGCCCTAATAGGAAAGTGGAGTCGAGCTGGAAGGAGTCGTTGGTGATGTATCATGAGAGTTTTCATAGTTTTTTTATTCGTCTTTCACGTCCCCAACCCTCATCCCGATGACGGAGAGGATGCTACCTACATTGCTAATGTTGTTGTCAAACTGGGAAATCTATCCCCGTGAACATAAACATAAAATGCCTTGAAGTAAATACATACACATGCATATGTATAATTCATTAAACACGGAAGCAAATACATTCATTCACATTCAAGAATTCGACATGTTCATGATAATTTACAAAACAAATATAGATGCAAAGTTAAATACACAAAATACTTATCTTAAGAAGAAGCTTCCCCTCAACTAGCTATGTCGCCACAACGTTCCACCCAACCATAGGCTATTGTGCCCATAAATCTCTCAGTATCATCGCTACCCCTGAGATGGGCATGATTTGCACAAGGAACTAGGGAACAACAGGCTTACACATAGCAAGACCATCCACCCAAAGTCAAGGCAACACACCTTTGGGTTTCATAGATTGTTAAGCCCGACCAATAAACAATTGGGTTTCACGGGATACTAAGGCAATAAGCCAATAGCCCATGGGTTCCTTGGACTTACTCAGCCAAGCCAACCCTTACATCAAAACACAGTCATCCAATTGAAAAATAAGTTCCTTGGACTTTCCCATCCAAGCCAACCTTCACACCAAAACAAAGGCAAACCCACTAATAGATGGGTTCTTTAGACTTACACGGCGAAGCCAACCCAAGGATTCACTTCATAGAAAAAATACACTTGTTGGATATGGACAAAAACGTCCTAAAAGCCAAAATGAAACGAAAACAAGGGAAAAAAAAACCCTCTGATAGAAAATTCGATTCCAGAGACATCTAGGGGCTTCACATGGGTAGAAACAACCTCTTCAAACACCTAAATCATGGATCGTGGATCTATCTTCCCAGCCATTGAGCATAACAAAAAAAAGGACGGGTTTGCAACCAAAACAGACTGGAAAAAGGGGGAAAACACCCTGTGAGAGAAATAGAATTTCACAAAACGTTTCTGGGCATTGCAGGAGATGAAATGACCTCAATAAATACCCAAATCATGGGTCTCCTTTTCCCATTCACTGAATGACACAAAAATGGGTTTCCTGGCTTGGAGAAATAAGGGAAAATGCAAAAAAATGTGAGGGAAGCTCTCAGCTTGCTCACAGGGGAAAAAACGACCTCTTCAAACCCCAAAATTGTGGTCCCCTTCTTCCCATTCTCCCAACAACACAAAAAATGAATTCCGGGAATAGAGAAGTGAAGAAAATGACAAAGATCATGAAGGAGAGAGCTCAGCCATCTTCCTGCTTCATGAGAGAGCCCGAATGTGAATGAGAATGGGCGAGGAATGAAAGATGTGGTTGAATAATAGCTTGGGCATGAATTTCCAAGCATTTACTTGCCCAAGAAGTCAAAAACACATTTTCCAATAATGGATGGCTTCCCAAATTCGAATTTGACTCACCTACTCTTCCCATTCCCATGCATTAACTTCCCTAACCAATTTCTAAATGACTGGGCATAAAAGACAAAATGGGTAGTTGACAGCTTTATCGGTTCTCCTTTAGAAATTTGACTTTTTTCCATTGGATCAAAGGCTTGAATAATTCCCCCTCTTTATTCCTTGTGAAATCATGCCCCCATCTCTTTAACATTACGGCACATAGCTAGTTGTGTTAATTTTATTACAATCATAGTTACATGATGTCTCAAAACATATTGTGCCTTGCTAGCAGATAAACTGCCAGCATCGATTTTAATTACTGAAACATAAAACACTAAATCCATGTTGGGCCTTTTCCTTGAGCTCCACACCACGATTTATTAACGCTATTTACATCATGTGCAATTCAATACCATGGGTTCAAAATTGGGGTGTTACATATTCCTTAGCTAACTTTGGAGCAATGTCTCTTTCTAGAGTTCCATGTTCATTTTATAGTTTCGTAGTTTGGAAAATCTTTCGAAGAGTTTTTATGCCCTTTGCACGAGCTTGAAGATCTTCTTTCCTTGCACTGTTATATTACAACATCATCTGGCACACAATTGAGAGGGCGCTTTCAATATTAGGCACACTTATTTTTAAAATAGAGTCAATAAACAATTCTTTGTTGGAATGTATAAATGCTTTCAGATTATCGTTAGAATAATTCTCTATAGTTAGATGTCGTTTCATATTTAGTAGTAATTTTAGTAGTGCAAAAGAACCTGTAGCTGCAGTGAAAAGATATTTTATAAAATGCCATTAATTTTTGAACCATTCAGTGATAAAATGCACTTCACATATGAACCATTCAACTCTAAAAGGAACACCCAAATATATGTATTTCTTCCCAAGCTCCATTGAAGCTTGTATTTCATATATGTAACCAATTGTGTGCAACATATTGACTCCACAAGATGTACCGTTGAATCGTTGAACCTCAGATCTAGCTTGCTGTATAAAATCTTCTTTGTCACCTTGTACATATTGATTAAGATGATTTTTCAAAATCTGTGAGAGATTTTCTTCTCTTCCATAGTTCTCTAGTAGGATATTGGTATCTATCTGTCCCCCTTTAGTAGACATCATGAAAGAAAGAATTGAAATGATTGAAATCTGGCCTATATACTATTCAAATAACTCACTTCCAAACAACATAACAAAAACTTCTTCTGGATCTATCAGTGTTCCAGTTGATACGCCCACTTTTCCAAGTACGTCATATGATGCTCGCTATGTTGGATCACTGAGAAATTGGTAATCTTCTCCCAATACATGAAAATTGTCTTCCGCTTGAGGATTATTTGGATTTTTATCAGTATGAACTTCCCTATCCTTCATGTAATAAGATTTCTTCATGTCTCTTTCAGTGGTCATGGGACTTACTCCCAGCATGTCGCAGTAACCAGTTTCCTAACCATTTTTAAAAATATCGAGTAGATTCAAGAATTCCAGCAGAATCAACTACAAAAGGTATGTTTGCGTTCTTTGCTTGATTGGAATATAAGCAACAGGTGAAATATGGCTGATGCAATAACAAACACAATAAACCATGAATATTTCTTGCAAGGAGATAATTAATTTAAAAAACGATTATTAATATGTTAGTTCCATGGAGTTAATTAAGGAAACTAAAAAAAAGAGTGTCTACTAAGATACTTTAGAACCATCAAATCTAGTGGTTACTTTTCCTTTATGGAAATTTACGGGTGCTGGATCTTTTGACCGATCATGAGTTGGTGGACTATGGGGAAGAACTTTTTGAATCTCGGTTGTGGGACCACAACGCTCATCGATGAATTTGTAAGGGCTTTGTGGTTAGATTTATCGAACTAAAGAAATTATGCTAGCTCACAAAGTTGTATGAGTTAATTATTAATATATTTTTTTGTAGGTTTACTAAATAAAAAATTAAAATCAAATTAAAAGTATTGAAAAAAAACTAAGTGGTTTGAATTTTTTTACATGTTTGATAGATTTTGGTTTAAATGAATCTATGTTGATCATAAACTAGCCTAGATCCAAATCGTGGGCTCTATCAAGCGCCGAGAGGGATCAAATCTCTTGAGGTGTAAACCTCCTTGAGTGCAATACCTGAGAAGAGGTTTCCACCTCGGGATATTTGATCCCTCTCAATGCTTGATAGAGCCTAGGATTTGGATCTATGTTGGTTTCAGTCTTGGGAAGTGACACAAAATTGGAGTTTGATCAACATTGTAAGGAATAGGTTATGTTGAAAACACAGATAGAATTATGAGGATTATCTCAATGTAAGTAATAAGTATTAAGGATTGAATAAATTGTTAAACTGAAAATAGAGACAATAATTTTGAAATGATTAAATAAATGAAAATATGGTTCACATCTTGATCATTCTCTATCTATCTTGTTCATCTCTTTTTATCTTCACACCTGGTAGTTTTTACATCTTCTCATATCAACCATATAAGAATGGAGGTTGAAATCGTAGAACTGTCAAATATTTAACTCAAGATATTGTTGTAAATGTCATACCTTGCCTCTCTTGGTTTCCAATATTAATAGTAGCTTTGTCCAATGTCAATCCTTGTGACTTATGGATTGTTAAACTTCCAAGCAAGTTTCAATGGAATTTTTTTTATTACCTCTTTCGATAGATGTAATAGGAACAACTTGAGGAAACAGTTCATCCCAAGGTACCCCGACATAATTATCAAATTTTATTAATACATACGTGGGTGGTTCTAGAGGCAAACTTCTAGGGTTATATCTAATTTGTTGTATAACTCCAAGAGCACCATTGACGAGTCCTGCATCAGTCCATAGGTTTGATGTCGACATTACCCTTTCTCCTATGGCTATCAGTAATTCAAGTTCCAACCATTCTTCATCTCCTTCCGTACGAAAGTTGCTTCTTACATATGTAGCCATACTGGTCACAATGGGACAGTTTAGGCCTCTTATTAAACACTTGTTATAACAGGTTACATCATCATTTGTCGCAAACAAATGTATCACCTTATCAATTTAATTTTTCATTGGAGCATCCAAGGAAGTATCTGTACGAGTCACCAGTAATTTCCAATCCTCTATTTTTGGAACTGCATCTCTAATATTCGTTAACAAATTACGAAAAGATATTTGTTCATTGCTTTGTCAATTCGGTCGAAACACAATATCGAGGGTCACAACTGTTGTGAATGTGTTCCACAATTCTTTTGCAACACCTTCTGATGCATATACAAGCTTATCCATGATAGGTGGAAATTGTCCCAAATCACCGACCAATATAATTGATCTTCCACCAAAAGGTATATTAGCATTTTCGAGGAAGGCTTGGAGAAGTATTGAATATATTCTGATTAATAGATTTTTTCCAATAAACCTTATTTCATCGATCAAAATATATTTAACATTCCTCAACTCTTCTTGTAAGTTAATTAAACTCAGTCCTTGTAAAGGATTAATTTCTTTGATCCATATATGAAGTGCATAATGAACTATTGTTGTGGATATGTTGAAAGCTGCTACCCCTATAGGAGCTAGAAGAAGTAATGGAATTTTCCTTGGATGCGAGAGATTTTCAAGTGTATTTTTAATGGCTCCAATCAAATACATTTTTCCCATAACAATAGTTGCTTGGATTATCATACATAGGGAATCAACACCTATTCTATAATGCTCAAGGATAGCATTGTATGCGATTCTTTTCTTATCCCCAAACTATCTACTAAGTAAGACTTTACATGTTGATTAGTAGAAGACTTTTTCAATTTTTGCATTTCAGAGATGAAATGAATTGCATGACTAGAGGTATCCTCATCTACAAAAAGCAGTGTTCCAATCATTCATACGATCAAGATCCCTATGTCCAAGAATCTCAAACTCACTATAATTTAGAAATTGAGTTTTATATAATCCACATATGATCTCCCATTCATGTTGTCTGGAATCTCTTTGTGGATTTGAATTTCAAAGAAGATATTTTGCTTCTCATGGGCCATCTATCTAGAACAAATTGTTTGTTGCATATAGTTGCTGCTAAGTACAAGTCTTGGGTGAATTTGTTGAAGTAAATACCCCACAGGTGGCTACTTAGCCTAAGACTCTTTATTGAATGTTTTAAGCGACCTACACATCACTGTAATACTCCAAAGTTGGGAATGACGTGCTTGTTGTGTTGCAAAAAATTATTGTCAAAAGAAAATTATCCATTTAATGATATCATAGCCCAGGATAGCACATAAGGATGCTCTATTTGCATTGCCATTAGTTTCCCACAATCCCATTCGTTCCTAATCATCCAAATCCAATGGCAATATAACAAAACTGGATAAACCCAATGATTTCATATCAATATGTGCCACATAATTGAACTTCTAAAAGTCTAAACTGAAAAACAATGTTGAGATAATATTATTTTGTACTAATATTATAAATCAGATAATCTAAAGATAATTTAGAGCATTGTAAATAGAAAAATCTATATGAACAATACGAGTAGAAATTATCAATAACATAGAGACATATCTATACTAAAATACTTACAAGTCTATTTAAATTTTTTTTTTAACCATGAGAATAACGCAAGAGCCCAAGGTCTCTTTAAAATGAATCAGGGAGATGAAAGATCGTAGTAAGGTAGGAAAGTTCATAATAACATATTAAGAATAAACAAACTATAAAAGTTGCTAAATATCAAACATATTAAAATCAAAGATGAAAAAAATCTTTTTTGAAAGATCGTCTCCTCGTCTACAAAAGCAGTGTTCCAATCATTCATACTATCAAGATCCCTATTGCCAAGAATATCAAACTCATTATAATTTATAAATTGATTTTTATATAATCCACATATGATCTCCCATTCATGCTGCCTGGAATCTATATGTGGATTTGAATTCCCAAGAAGATATTTTTCTTCTCATGGGCCATCTATCTAGAACAAATTGGTTGTTGCTAGGTACAAGTCTTTGGTGACTTTGTTGGAGTAAATACCCCACTGGTGGCTACTTAGCCTAAGATTCTTTATTGAATGTTTTAAGCAAGGTACACATCACTGTAATACTCCCAAGTTGGGAATGGCGTGCTTGTTGTGTCGCAATAAATTATTGTCAAAAGAAAAATATCCATTTAATGATATCATAGCCTAGGCTAACACATAAGGATGCTCTATTTGCATTGCCATTAGTTTCCCACAATCCCATTCATTCCTAATCATCCAAATCCAATGGAAATATAACAAAATTGGATAAACCCAATGATTTCATATCAATATGTGCCACATACTTAAACTTCTAAAAGACTAAATTGAAAAACAATGTTAAGATAATATTATTTTTTACTAATATTATAAATCAGATAATCTAAAATTAATTCAGAGCATTGTAATAAGAAATATCTATATAAATAATAAGAGCAGAAATTATCAATAACAAAGAGACATATTTATACTAAAATACTTACAAGTCTATTTAAAAAACTTTTTAACCATGAGAATAACCCAAGAGCCCATGGTCTCTTTAAAATGAATTAGGGAGATGACAGATCGTAGTAAGGTAGGCCAGTTCATAATAACATATAAAAGTTATAAGGTAGGCCAATAAGGTAGGCCAGTTCATAATAAAAGAACTATAAAAGTTACTAAGTATCAAACATGTTAAAATCAAGGATGGAAAAAATATTTTTTGAAAGATCGTTGGCAAACCGAAAAAGGGCATCCATTGATTGACGGATCCATGATATTTTTCCATGGCCTTGAGAGTAAAGTGGAGTTGAGCTGGAAGGAGTCGTTGGTGATGTATCCGGAGAGCTTGCATAGTTCTTGTATTATTCCTTGGCCAACCTTGGAGCACTGTGTCTTTCTGTAGTTCCATGTTCATTTTTTAGTTTCGCAGTTTGAAAAATGCTTCCAAGGGTTTTTAAGCCCTTTACACGAGCTAGAAGATCATCTTTCCTTGCACTGTTATCTTGCAACACCATCTGGCACACCTTTGAGAGGGTGCCTTCAATATCAGGCACGATTAATTTAAAAAGAGAGTCAATAAACAATTCTTTGTTGGAATGTATAAATGTTCTCAGATTATTGTCAGAATAATTTTCCATAGTTAGCTGCTGTTTCAGTAGTAATTTTAGTAGTGCAAAACCACCTGTAGCTGCTCTGACATGAGATTTTATAAAATGCCATTTGTTTTTGAACCATTCAGCTATAAAATGCACTTCGCATCTGAACCATTGAACTGTAAAAGGCACACCCAAATATATGTCTTTCTTCCCAAGTTCCATTGACGCTTGTCTTTCATATATGTAACCAATTGTGTGCAGCGAATCGACTCCATAAGATGTACTGTTGAACCGTCGAACCTTAGATATAGCTTGTTGTATAAGCCCTTCTTTGTCACCTTGTACATACTGGTTAAGACGATCTTTCAAAATCTGTGCCAGCTTTTTTTCTCTTTCGTCTTGGACAACCTTCATCTTCTGTAGTAGTTTTTTGATATTGATATGTCCCGGCCCTTCAGTAGACATCACTAAAGAAAACACTGAAGGTATTGAAAGCTTGCCTATATAGTCTTCAAAAAACTCGCTTCCAAATAACATAGCAAAAACTGCTTCTGGATCTATCATTGTTTCCGTTGATACGCCGGCTTTTCCAAGTACGTCATATGATGCTCGCTGTGTTGGATCACTGAGAACTTCGTAAGCTTCTCCCAATGCCTGAAAATTATCCGCAGCTTGAGGATTATTTGGATTTTTATCAGGATGAACTTGCTTAGCCTTCATGTAATAAGCTTTCTTGATCTCTCTTTCACTCGCCGTGGGACTTACTCCCAGCATGCCGTAGTAACCGATTTCCTTAACCATTTTTAAAAATCACGAGTAGATTCAAGAACTCCAGCAGAACCAGCTACGAAAGGTATGCCTGCGAGCTCAGCTCGGTCGCAATATAAGCAACGGGTGAAATCTGGCAGAAGCATATCAAACGCGATAAACCATTGCGGAGATAATTGATTAAACAATCAGCTATTAATATCTTATTTTTATTTTTAGGGAGATAATTAAGGAAAATAAGAAAAGGAGTGTCGGCTGGTACACTTAGATAATTTAGAACTATCAAATATAGGGGTCGTTTAGCCTTTATGGATATTTACGGGTGCTGATAAAAATTAATTTTCTTTCAAGATTTATTAAATAAAAATAAAAATAAAAATAAAATATTTAAATGAATCTAAAGTAATTTTAATTTTAATTTTTTAATGTTTAATATATTTTCGTTTAAATGAATCTATGCTGATCATACATCAATCTATGCAAAACCCAAAGTAAACATCACAATGGACAATGCAATTCAGATGGCAGTTCACCAACAGATTGTTTAGATGGGAACCCCTCAACTTCCTTGTCAAAAGCAGCTCTATATGACAAATTATTTTAATCAACATCTAATAATTGAGAAGCAATGCATAACCAATTTCAGACCTTCCACTTTATAGTGTTGTCACTTATGAAGGTTTGGTTCAAATGACTTACTCGTTAGGCCTAAAAAATGCAACTGTCGGATTTGGCAATCCATAAGAACCATCGAGAGTAGCAACAAGCATTGATTTGGGAATGCCAGTTGGAGGATTCACCCTTTTGAGGTCAAAATTGAGATCCCCGTTTGTTGGACAATGTTGGATGAAATGTCCTAGAGAAAACAATTAAGATGGTGAGAACCCATATCTAGCCCATTAGCCATGCTCTTAATGAACACTTTGCTTACAAAGTTACTAGACATGATGAACATACTAGGAACTTTACATCTATGACATACATATCCTTGTGCTGGTGTTTTCAGTTCTATTCCACACCCTGCATCATTAATTCATCATAAAATTCCTTTAGACCTAAACTACCCATCCAAATCTGAGCAAGCTCCACAAAGGTGAAAGTAAAATTTCTACATTCGTCATCTCTACCAGTTAATACAAAGGAAAACTATCTTTACTGAAAGAGTCAACATTCATGGGTTTCTATAGTGTTGGCCAACTATGAACATAACTACAATGAAACTAGTTTTGGCCATCTTTCTATTTGATCATTAATTAAACTTAGAGGTGGAGACACCACTTTATTTGGATTGGATTCTCTTTTATTGCAATAATTAACCAAACCTAAGATGCACTTCAAACCTTTCGAGTGTTTAGGAGCATTCTGGCTTTGTACTTGCACGTAGTTCCCTTTGATATCCTATCAATTAGAAATCAAATCTCACATGTCTACTGTGAATTCGCTTCATAGACAATAAACCTTCCTATTCAATTGTCCCCATGATATGTAGTATGGTTTGCCCATAACGACAATCTCTTAAATATTATAATTAAGTTGTTTTGAAATAGAGTATGATCATGATTGTGTTTCCCAAGTTTCTTTGAAACAGATACCGAATGTAGTTCCTGTCATTGAAATTCATCTCTCAATATGCATAAGAATATATTTTATCTACATTATCCCAAATTCATTCATCTAAGATAATTTTACTTAAATGAAAAAAGGAAAAGTTTGAGGTATTAATATCTTCATAAATGTATTCATAAAATTCAATTTTTAGGTAATAAATTTTAACTAACTCCTTGCAGTCAATGCTTTATCTCAGATTCATAACTTCCACATTAATACAGGCCCAATTGAAGACATAAAACTAATGTCAATTTTGAAAGTGCTTTTTCTCATATTCATAACTTCCACGTTCAATATGGGCCTAATTGAAGACAAAACTAATGTCAATTTTAAAAACTTAAGAATACCATCATTATGGTTTGAAAGTGAAAAATATATATTTTAACTTTGTATGAACATTACTGTATGACTGTATTGTTTGATAGTATCAAATATTTCCCTAAACTCCGTTAAATTTTAATTGTATAACCCTCATTGTCAAAAATCATGTTACAGGAACAAGAATCCACCGTACATCCTATCAAACAAGAATCTACCTGCCATCTAATTACATGCAACCTTTATAAAAGACTAACCTCAATTCCTCAAAGATCCTCCAACCTCCATGAAAAATAAATTTCATTGCCAGTACAATTCTCTGGGGAAAATCCTGCTCTTGGTTCATTCATATTTTCTTCTCCACCCACATCATTGTTTATTCATTCATTAAAAGAATCAAAACTCAGTCATATTACTTAAGCAAGCTTAGTGCCAAATTCAACTTCAAATTGACGACATCAATTTTGTATTATCCAATCCATCAAAATGTTGTTAAAAATAATTGAACAACTTTTAAGTGTGCACATTTTTATAGTTGTAAAACCCAGACCCCGAAAATAATAAGAATCAATTATAATCATCCCAAAAAGCCAACTAACGCATATGAATATTGAATCCTTGATAGGATGAGAACATAAATAAAAAAGATCACATTGTTGCTGGTGTACATTTAATAAAACGTGACAACAACAGAGCACAAAATCCAAACACACATTGGAAAGTTGACCTCTCATGAAATAAGCAAACAAATAATATCTCAAAATTCTAGTAAGAACACTAAGCTAATGAAAGATAAACAACAATCCTAAGATATTTACCAGATCTTGTTCTTGCTGGATCCCTTCCTCCCACACCTCTGCCAAATCCTCTTCTAGCATATCCTTCCCGTGTTTTCCTACAAAGATAGTTGAAAGTGTAAGGAATACACCTGAAAGTATCATTTTCTATGCTCCAACCTGTTTTCTCCTATTAATGTTATCCCTCAAATTATTCCCAAGCAATACACCAAAAAGGACATTATAAACAACTCGTAGATGTCTCACCGCTGCCACTCCAATGCAGTTGAATCAACAAGAGCCTTAATCTTGTTGTCTTTGTCAGCTTTATTTGTAAACATTGGCTGCGAATGTGTTGTCTATATTGTTTGAGGCACTTCAAGTAGTGAATAGAGATGCTTACCAAATTCATCCTGCTCTAAATCATCAGGATGCATGTTTGAATTTGAATAATTAATAATCTATTATGTAGTCTTCAGTGATAGATAGTCATTGTCTTTGAGAAGTACAAAGGTGTGTATTTTTATAAATTTGAACTGAGAAGAATCAGAAGTCTGCAACCCATTCTTAGGTAGTAAAGCTTGATCTTTGGGTTTCTTAATTTCTTTTTGGCCTGTAAATAACAACAATTATAATTATAATCTCAGGATGATTTATCTGTGATGTGTACTAGTCTAGCTAAATCTGAACCACAAAATCAACAATTCATAATGTTGAGAAAGTCGAAACATCATTCATACACTAGAATAAATTATAGGAATTGGTAGCATATCCAAATAAATGCACTACAAACTCGAAGCCACCATTTACATTGTAAAAACTATAAATATAACTTGAAACAGGCACAAAGGTGAAAGGGTGTACTCTTCTTTCTTCTTTGTCACAATTGGCATGTGAGGCCTTCCCAGAACTTGGAGCACTAAAACAAATGTATTTTTGGGCATCGACATTCCTTCATCAATATATTCTAAAATAAAAAAAATACATAAGCTATATCACAACCTACACTAACCATTGGAATGGAGATGTTTTCAAGCCGCTTCGAAGGTTTAGGCCTAAACAAACTACAACTAAGGAAAATATATGGGATATGAGCCACCCAAACACCCACTATGGAAACAATAGTTCATCAACATACACCACATATCAGACACCTAAAACACCTACTATCGCAAACTGCGATGGGGTAGCCAAAATATTAGTCATATATTCGTAGACAAAAAAAGGAGGTTTTTATCACTGAACATAAAATAGTAAAACATGGCTCAAATTATAGATCTTGAAATTCCAAATATTTCTTACCCGCAAACACAGAACAACAGAGAAGGAACTCCATGGGTAGGCATCTGAAACCTTCAAACAACATGCTCTCCCAGCTAATCACATGCTCTTGTAGCTGAAGAAAGAATATTTACGAGTTAATTGCAAATCAGTGAACACCACAGAAACTAGGTTTCAAATCAAAACCTCTCACAACAAATCACAAGCTTTGGTGGCTGAAGAAAAGACCTACCAGATACCAAAAGAGGAGTAAATTAGGTACATCAGACTGGAAATTGAGAACTCAAGACAAAACCTTAACAATGAAAAATGGATGGAGGGGTTATCCATACTCTTTTTTACAAGTGTTTTTTCACTAGACTACTTTGATAATCCTTTTTCCAAGTTAGCATCATCTTTATCTTGCATTTGAGCAATTTCTAAAGCAATTTCAGAGTTCTAGGGTTATACACAAATTTTACTTAAGACAAGGGTGATTAAATTCAACCGAAATAGCCCATTTCTGAAGCAATTTTAGATTTCTAGGGCTAAAATTTTATCATTCGAATATCAATTATTAAACTCAAAAACAATAAATTGAAAAACGTTGGGATGACCATAGATTGAAAAATACCTTGTGCCATTGAAGCCTTGAAAACGGACGAGTTTAGTTACATTGTTGTTGTTTGATGAACAACCCATCTAACTAATATGTATTATGTATTGGGACGTTGTGCTCCATTGAGCGAAATTATTGCGTTGGTCTATCCTATGGGATTTCAAGGTTAATTTCTCAATGTTATTCAAATTTGTATTTATGAGTTGAAGATTACAGAGTGGTGGCAGTTGCATTCATGGCCAAACGCGAGCTTTCAAGCACGCTAAGAAACCTAAAGGAAAGTGCAAACATTTTCTCGTAACAATTAAAAAATGTAGAGGTTTATGGGTTCTCTTTAGCTTTATCCTAGGATTCAATTTTCTGAGTCCCTCTTCTGGATG
Source organism: Pseudotsuga menziesii (assembly GCA_001517045.1). NCBI lineage: Eukaryota > Viridiplantae > Streptophyta > Pinopsida > Pinales > Pinaceae > Pseudotsuga > Pseudotsuga menziesii. Next base: position 152,523 of record LPNX010348263.1, read on the forward strand.
AGATTACCAATTGAGCTCATCATTATTGCACTTGCAACACCTTTTACATAATACATTCAAGTATGAATAAAATTGAAATAACCAGGTCTTAATGTGGATTATTGTATATCCTCAGACAAAACATTGTCCGATCTCTCCCACTTCTATCATTTTGCATTGAACACTGCAAATTCAACTTCATGTTTTCCACACTTTCAACTATATTCTTGGACCCAACTTGTTTTTCCCTATTCCGCATAATGTGTTTTACAACAGGGTTGTTTTCATTTTTTGCAAATATTTCACATTTTGGTGTTTGTTTGTCAAGCTAATGCAATTGACTTTCTCTTTGAATCCTAGGGTGAATTAGCTTGTTTGTATCTTTAAGTTCTAATGGTGCGGAACAAGGAGATAAATTCTCAAATTGTGTGTGTATAGTGTTTGAAAACTTGTTTTCGTATATTTTTGGGTAGTTCACCGCGGACGTCCCTTTTTTGTACCAAAGAGAATACGAAGCTCCATACAACACGATGATCTTGAGCTTGAGTGAAATGTAATCTTATAAGGATGCCTATCATATGGTAATGAAAGGGGACGATTATTTTACATTGGCACCCACCACTTCACGTTGGCGCCAAAACCCAAATTATTAAACTACACTAATATGGTGTGTTTAAAAACAAATGTATATAGGTATATTTGTATAGTTATTTTCAAATATATAAGCCATAGCTCACCGCTAGGACATTGTCATAGCTACTTTGGTGTCAATAGTGGAGTTGTGACAAATGAGGCGGTCTACAATTTACTAAGTTCTAGGGGGTCTCTGAATCTATCTACAGTGTTAGAATTTAGTAAAATGTACAAATTCATTGTCAAAATTGTAATTTTCCATTTTCAAACTGATCCACAACTAAAAATGACCAATTGTTATGTGGTCATTTTTAGTCTAGATATCCCGTGACCAAATTTGGTCATTTATCTTGGTATTTTTAGTTTAGTTTTATCCCGTGACTAAATGTGGTCATTTATCTTGGTCTCTTTTAGTTAGCCCACTTAAATTTATCAATTTTGGTCATTTATCCCTTGAAAAAATTGAAGTGACCAAAACTTTTGGTCTCCTAGTCACTAATATCTCATTTTGCACTAGTGTAACCAGGTCATTCACCATGAATGCCCTCGAAGAATAGTTATCTTAATATAGATAGTATGAATTAAAATAAGGTGCTACAAACCAATACCTCCTCTGATAATTGTGTTTTGTACAGTCTTATATATGTTGGAGTTAAAACATTCACGTGTGAATTGAAGAGTTTGAATTACTTGATGGTGTTTGTCTTGTCGATTTTATTGAGGTGTATTTTTATCCTTCAACTCTTTTAAATGGAACTTGGCGTATAATACATTTGATTACTAATTTACCTAACTTAGTTAATGGTGCAAAGGAATCTGACAAACTTTTCATTCCTTGTAATCCCAAAGGTTCAATTGCTTCAGATTTCTTAATCTGCCAAGTGAAGGTTGTAATTTTTCCAACAAAGGGCTTCCAATTTCCAAAACTTACAAATATATCAAGCCTCCAATTGCACTTGGAAAATGTTTATGTTTGTGCCCATCGAAATTAATTCTTTTTGGCACAATTGGTGTGCAACTTGGGATGGAAAGACCTTAATTTTTTTACATAAGTTAAGATTTATGTGTTTGAGAGTGTTAATATTTCCAAGTATTTCACTAGAGATGGTCAAATTAGATCAGTGACACAAATTCAGATACTTAATATTAATTAAATTCCCAAAAGAATTTGGAATTCTCTCCAATGTGTGGTAATAGGACAGATTGACCTGTTGGAGGTCAATCTTCAAGTACAAACCATTTCTAACACAAGTAAGATTTCTGAACAAAATGGAAGCACCTGTGCATTTGAACATAGTTAGAAAAGTATCATTGGTTGGTTACCATGATAATACACAACATGTACATGAAAAGTTCCAACACAATAGAAATTGAGCCCAAATTCGACGGCTGCCATTTCTGAAATTCGCCAATTCCCTATCGGTTATTCGACATATGCATTTTTTTTGCCACTGGTGGCATAACGTCGGATATTTGACGTCATTCCTATACCCATTGAATATCCGACTACATCATCGTCGAACGTCAACCAATTCTGCAGAAAGAAATTATGATTATGTCGTTGAAATTTTGACCCATGAGCGTCGAACATTCGAATGTCACTCAGATCTGTTAAACAAAACTTGTATATACCATCGAATTTTGACACATAGTTGTAGGTTATGAAACAGATATCGTGTCGAAAGTCCAACCCAAGGCTGTAGGTTTTGCAACAACTATCTGATGGGATCGACTGTCAGAGCTATGGATGTCCCATCAGACGTCGTTGGGAGAACGTCGAAGATGCGACGGGAAAGCATCGATCGATTGACAACTAATAGTGTTGTATCTTTAGCAACCTTGTCGGATATCCTCCAATGGCCGTTGAAAATGTGACGGGCAATTCTGTAATTAACAAAAAAAATTGAAAGGTTTCCATTCACCAATTAGTTTACCCTTTGATTTCAAATGTTTTTTGCTAATAAGTTCATGACTGCATAACTAAAATCACCCATACATAGTAAATTTCAATATACACAAACATACACTATATATTTTATATAACACACAAGGATTACATACAACAAGAATAGAAATAAACATATCAAAAAAATTACAAAATGCAATTTCCACTATGAAACAGATAATACCTTACCACCTTCAACACAATAGACTTTGAGAAATCCATCAAAAACTGAAGATTTTGGGTGAACATTGACATGCTTATAAGGGAAATTATCCTTGGTGTAATAACATGTCAAAAGAAAAAAACAATAGTTTATCTAGGATACCAGGATTCAAGAAATTCTTATAGTGTAATATAGAAAATGTCAGATTAACTCACACTGTAGAAAATATGAGAAATATTACATGCACTCTGGAGTAATATGTGCACAAAAATAAACAGAACAAGTAAGATAAAACATAATCAATCCTACCATAAGATCCTAGAAACTGCATCATTTTTCTTTTATCTAAACATCTCCATGTCTAGTGTATGGAGTTAATCTTTTACTATACCTTGTGATTCAACTCACAGTGGAAATTGGAGCATATACCCCTCAGGAACTTAGTGTATATATCTACCTTTTCTCAATCATGAATGTAAGGACATTTACCTCCCTCCTTATTGCATTTGCCGAATCTTGTAAAAAACTAGAAATACTGTTGTTTTTTAGCCAACTGACATCTGGTAGTCTGTAAAATCCATCTAACTTTCTCACTAGATAGGGCACGACTTATTGTCTTTGGATCCCTAACAAATTGGTTTCCATTTCCAACCCTTAAATATCTGTTCAAATCCCATGCAAAGAACATATTATTCAAGTCCAAAATATAGTAGTAGCTTCATGATTTAAGCCCTAACATTATATAAACAAACCCTCAAATGTGTTCTAATTACAAGCAAAAAAATTCACTCTAGCTTGAAAAAAAAACATAGATCCATTTCAGATCAATGTGTATTATACAACTCCAAATGGGAACAAGAGCAAGTCCACTTACTGATTTCCACCAATGGATACCCACAAAGATTGCAAAACACAATGTTTCTTCTGCTTCAAAACTGAAGTTATGCAAATTATCTTTAGGATTAGTTTATGATAATCAAAACCTCATGTGAAAACAATGGATCACATGACAACTTAAATTAGGTTTAAAATTAATTTGAAACCTATTAACAACCTCTTCTCATGTTATTATGTAATAAGGATATTTGATTCGTTTACTTACAATTCAAGAAAGTACAATGCAAATTCAGGAATGAAAGTATAGAACAAAAAGTAAGCTAAAATTACTAAATAGTCGTATGTTCTCTACAAAACGTTGTATGCAACTTATATTCAAATGCACGTTTGTAACATAAATGCCTTTCTTCTACATATCTCCTACAATGTTGAATTCCCAACAACCTATTTTGAAACAAACTGAGATTATAAACATCAAGCCATAGATGATAGATAAGACATCAATATTGCAGGGTGGATCAGACAACAAATAGAATTTATTTATTTGGGACTAAACCAAACTTGGGCTGGAGTGACTCTGAATGTTTTATTTCCAATTGAAAACAAAACAGTTGGCATGCTTGATATTTGATCATAGTCAACAATTGATTCTCCATTAGGGCTTGGAAATCAGTCACAGAGATGAATAATACATTCAAGAATATTATAAACACTGATATTAGAATAATTGATGTTAAAACAAATCTCGACATCCTTGTAAAATAAAAAAATCATCAAAGAAGAAAAGAAACTCTTATTACCTGACTCAAATAGGTAATGATTTGTTCCTTAGTCTGGTTACGGGAAATTTGGTTCTGCACCGACATACCTAATATCTCAAAAGTAGTGCAAATACCATCACTGATGCTCGACAATGTTAGTTTTTCATGTGGTTTTTCTAATACACTAGCTATTCCTATGTTGCAGAGATCAACCATTTTCAGCATTATCAATAAATCGTAACAAAGAAAAATTCACATCCACAGTATCCCGAAAGGTATTATTGATGAGTACATAGTTAGAATATGTACAATCATTTCAACACAAAACAACATAAAAGAATCTCACCTGACATATATTGCACCATCATAAGAGCACAAGCCAATATGTGAGCATATCTTCTTGGGATTTGTCTGTAAACAATGCAGCTAATTTTTTCATTTTAGAAGTAGCTGCAATTCTATAGTCAGCTAGCTCCCAAGAAATCCTACCTAACTAACATACATGAATCAATTTTTCCAGTTACCTTTATGCCAAGAAGTTACTCATATTAAAGATGCAATCTTACACGTGACATTTTCTTATAATGATTCATATAAGCTTTGATAAATTAAAGACATACATATGCCATTAAGAGCTCCATAATCCGATCTACATATTGTGACACAACAATTTTTCATTCCTGGCTGACAATACCAAAGGAATCAATAGCATTGTTGATTTGTGTTATAATTCCCTTGAAAATCATAGCAAACATGATAGACAATGATTATAGATCAACAATCATGAACATAAGATATTTTCACATCACAAATACAGATTATGAGGAATCTCAGTATAAAAGAAACACATGGTCTATAAAGAATTGCATATATTGCTAGGGTGGAAGTTTAGCAAAACAATGCATAGAAGCGACAAAGTGAAGAGCCCGCCTTGTATATCAAATTACAACAGCATCTAGACATGCTTGGCTTAAATAATGTAATAAAACGAAAAAAGAAAATTATCTCCCTTCAGTCCTTGATACTAAGAAAATTCTTGAAATCAGTTCAACTATATCTTTCATACTACAAAGATAGCAATGTATCAATTTATAAAATGAGCATTATTGAGCATTCGTTGATTGCTTAAGCAACATAATATTTGCCACACCACTGCGGTTTATATTCTTTTATCGTGCACAGACCTAGAAAACACAGCTAACTTATACAAGAAATTACCAAAAGATCAAAGGTTTGCACGCTTTACTGATGGACCAGCTAGCAAAGAAGTTCCAGAATCCGCAATAGAAACACAACCTACAACACAGAATCCTGCAACTAAATGTTCATAAAATGCCATCAATATTTTCGTAAGATTCCTTAAGAAGCAATCATTTGCCCAATTGAAGAAGATGGACTGTATGCAGACCTGTTGATTAATCATCAATGAGGAAGTCTCCCATGTCAAACTGAAGGAAATAGCAACATTGATTTATTAGATTAGAATAATCCCATGACATACCTACTAGTAACTATGAATCATACAAAGAAAATGGTATGCATGTGTTTATCCTTAAATACAATCAATCTTAAACCTGGAAAACAAACATGATTCTATTACATACCTTGCAGTAACCCTTTCGAGTAATAGGAGCATATTGATGTTTACCCTTGAAGTGATTAGTATCAACACCACCAAATACTATCTCTCCACCTTCTTGAATCACCAAGAGCACCCTGCTTGAATCCCCAACGATTGGGTCAATATGAGAATAAAAAAATCAAGGATGATAATTATGGATTCAATGAAGTGCCACCTAATCCCTCATATTGTAGGAAAATAGGATAACCAAATGTATGAAGCAATGAATACCCTATACTAGAGTGTCAACAATTCCCAGAATATTCTCTTGAAGAACAAACTCAACAATACATGTATCACTGACTACTCTAGAGTCTGTACTAGAGTGTGAAAATTTCCTAGAAGGTTCTCTTGAATAACAACCTCACCAATACATGCATGAATGACATAAGCATAGTGGTGAGATACCTTATGACACATATCTAAGAGATCAATTCTATTTTAATGGTATGAATATTAAAGAGAAGTTGTTAGTGCACATTGTAGTAGTTGGTATGTTTGCACCCTAGGGAGATTTGGAAAGGTGTATATTCTCACGAGCATATTCCAAACCTAACAGCTTTGATATCCCTCTTCATACCAAAAAAATATTTCAATTGATATAATGAATGACCTATTCAAAACTCATCAGTCATGCTCTCCAATGTATTTCAATTTTTTTTTCAATTGAAAGGTTTCCATTCACCAATTACTTTACCCTTTGATTTCAAATGTTTTTGACTAATAAGTTCAATGTCTTATTGCGAGGCTCTGACAAAATGTGATATTCAACCTTAGATAACCTAAGTTTTAACTATTACATTATTGAATCTCTTATAATGTTAGGTCTTTTACTATGTCAATCTTTAAATAGACTAACTTGATGAATGAATTGAATGATCTTAACTCAAACAACGCAAATAACTCAACATAACTCAAATAACTCAACACTAGCTTGAACATGATTTCCAGGTTCTAAAATGGTAGTTCAAAAGGTCTTAGGACTACGAAGCAAATAATATCAGAATTTTTAAAAGTTATGGATGATTGCTAACCATTCTCATTCAGTGACTGTGTAGTTATGCATTTTGTGGATATTAAATTGCAACTTGAAAAATACACATGATTACTGATATTTTCATCTTTAAGCAGATCACAACCAATGACATAACATTAGAGTAATCTAGGGTAGGAGCACGGTTTACCTCTTGTTCTTAGGATTTCAACACAAATTATAAGGTGTTGAAAATTATGAAATCCCTTTCTTTACCTAATACCAACATTTAGAATAGTCATGAAATTCTACACAAAGGAAAAACATTGGCTAAGATAGCTTGCTTCTCGGCAGTATTATAATGTAAAATGACTGGATGTTACTCTAGGTTACAAGTATATAATGTTACCAGAAATTCATAAACAAGAATCCTAAACTTGCAAAATATATTTTGGCAACATGAATGCTATAAAATTCAAACCATATTTCAACTGTCAACAATGCCACTTCCAGTGACATATGCTATTAATAATTGTTGTATACGGAAAAAAATTGTGAATTATTTTCATGCATAGGATAGGTTAAGATAAACATAATCCTGCAGTTCAGATGCAGAGGCACACCAAAGTCTTCCAATGATTTGAATTGATATCAATAGCCCATATAAAAATTTCAAAATACTACATTATAATTTTAATTTACAATCACAAACAAAGATAAAATATTGTTACCAGTATAGAGTCTAGACAACATAGCTGAAACAGGCAGTTCTAAAAACCATCACACTAGAATAAATTTCACTTCCTGCAAATACCTGTATTGAGAGCATTTCACAAACAGTCTCTTATGTTTAGTGTATATTACTGTCAGCTTCCAGGGAACTACCCAGATGAACAATTAGTCAGAAACCTCAAGAAAGCATTGTTTGATGAGAATCCATGTAACCTTCTTAGTCTTTCCTAAGCTTGCGAAATTGAATGCATATAAACTCATAAGGATATCAGACCCAACCAAGCAAGGACTTAATTCAGACTACAATTCTATTTAAAAAGATGTACAACATCAAAATTTCAGCTAATTGCCTATTATAGCTCACATCATTATCAAAAGTCATGGCTGCAAATGGGATTTCTTCAATAAAACCATTTTTTCCTTGGGAAAGAACCTCGAAGCTAGGATATTTGCATCAAACACTAAAACCCATCTAATTCTATACATGTGAAGAACAGCTAGGAGGTATAAAATGGAATGCTTAAAATCCACTTTAGGCAAAGGATGAGAAACAACCTAAACAAATGGTACCCAAGCATTATGTTTATGATTGATCAAGGAATTGATTTACCAAGGGGTACATGTCACTGAGGGAGTTTGAAAGTTATTTTAAGGCCTATAGAATTATCTGAACCTCGAGAATCTGTCAACATTGTTCTCATATTTCAAAGATATACTACATATAGCCTAAGAAAACACTTGGGAAACTAGGAATAAAGGTGATGAGAACACTTGATCACCAAAAGGATAGCAATGAAGCACTTGAAGTATGCTCGTGGTGATGAACTCTACCCAATTTACCTTTTCTAGCATCAGAGTTAAATAAAAATACCAATAGTGGATTATGTGTCTAAAAAGGGGATGAAAATAGAGCTCAACTTATCACAAGCACACAAATAAATCTGCAATAAGAATGAAGATCTTCAAGACCCTTACCACTCTGAGGTTTTCCATTGATTAAGAGTGGTTATTTTCTTTAACTATGATAGGTTCAAAACTTCTCACTATAATATTTAATCAAATGAAATACTTGGCATGTGGAATCCGAATGGTGATTGGGAAAGGATACTAAAATGCCCATTTTTGATCAGAAATTGATCGGTAGGATCTATGGAGGATGAGGCTTGTAAGACTGTAGATTTAGCTAGAATGAGGTCTTGAAACAAATATTTACAGTCCGAAGCATAAAATATCAAAGTTTTGTAGGGGTTATAATATTATAGTTTAATCAAGCTTGCAGTATTCATGAAAACTCATTTCACTCTTGAGTCCCTTCAATTCATTCAATTGGGCCATTCAATTCATAGGTTTTTCATTGAATATATCGTGAGTAAGGGGACCAACCAACTTCCTTTGACCATGCATACAAACTGTAACCCTAATAAGAGAGCAATATGAGACTGAAGAGAACTTGCATATAGGAAATCAAGAGTACACTTTCTAGCATAAATGGAGGATACAATAGAGGAAACTCAAGTTCCTATCTTGAAGCTTCATATGCATGAATAACCGTTCAATAACTTGAAATGATGTTTGCTAATTAAATAACTAGTAAAGAATCAATTCCTAATCAAGCATACCAATAATACCTTTGAAACAAGTAGGGAACTTACTCAGTATAGTGTTTGCATACAAACATGTATTGTCAAAAATATTAAGTTTGGACTAAGAACCATAGGATTTACATATACATCTAGACAAAATAGTTTCATAGTGTTTGAGAAGGTATTTGGAAAATGGATTGGAATGCTACAATAAATGTATCAAACTTCCATTTCAAAACATTCATAAAAAAAATGAAATTCAAATTGCATCTACACATCAAAATGTGATGGAAAATATTCATGCCATTGCTCCATGTGTAATCAGTACTGGTAATCATTATTTTTGTTATGTAACGTTACTACCGAAAATTCGACAGTGTACACCTCAAGCAGTGCACAAGATGTTTTTAGATGTCATTTAAATCATTTCGAGTGTCATCATACTTTGCATAAGAAGCAAACAATGAATGTGTATTGAAGCGTCAACTCTATGAATGTGGATAGAGCACATGCATCATTGGATGATACAACCATAGGACACTTTCATGCAAGCTCACAACAAAAAACCTTGCATGGTTGCTCCAAATAAAATATTCTGGCATAAATCTAATGCAATAAAGTAATTGAAATACTTTTCAGAATTGAGAAATAGAAGGATAAGCATACAGCTAAAGTGAAATATGTGTATACACACCATGATATGGAAGTCAAACAAAATAAGTCTCTCAATGCAACCTCTGTATTCTAAAAAATGAATTTTGATTATAACAACACTGCAGTTGCATATTTTCCTTGTAATAGATAATTGCATAATTTTACTGGAAGCTCCTTGAAGAGTTGAGTATTGAACATAAAATTAAGAGAATGTGAAAGTAGTATTTATGGGATTTGAAAACAGACACAAAAGTATCCCCTGAAGTCAAATTTGCATTATGAATTTAAATGTTTACCTTGTACTCCAACTATCAATAATAGGAAATATCCTAACTAAAACAATACAAAACTGAAAGAGAATTTCACTATAAGCTTTGAGACATTTTTTTCTGTGATATTTCTGTCACCTTGTCTTTATCACTGCAATTTGACTCTAGCCTAATAAAATATACACCATTGTCTGAATTCATTTAGTCTGGAAAAAATTCTTCATGCATTAATGTGCTATCCACAGGTTTTCTATATTCATGCCAAAGCTGACTAGGATTCCATTCTCTCCAATTCATCATGAAGCTATTTATTTCAACTATCTATGTCCTCAAATTTAATAGATAAAATTTTTTTACCTTGTCTTATGGTCGATGTGTCCCTTCCATAGTCACGAATTGTTTGAGCCTTCTTAAGCCACAAGTTTCCAAAGAAAACTAAGTATGTAAGATCTGCTGGGTAGGTGTTATAACTTAATGGAGCATAGGATGAGTACCGTCATTACGGGGAAGTGTAATAGTTCTTCACTCTCCTGAAGAATAATTCATCCATCATTCCCTCAACTTTCTCATTGTCATTCATTCTATCATTATGTCTCACATTCAATTTTAAGTGTTTCACACTTCTCATGTTGTGTTCTCCATTGATTTTTTTATTCAATCTGGAATTTGACCAAAACCAACACATTGAAAGAGGAATTTGCAGAGCTTGGATGAGAGATAGATGGTTGTATCCAAGTGTAGAGGCTCGGAAAGCTAATAGAATGGTATCCTACTCAAAGAGTCTACAATGTCATGCAAATGGTAGGTCTCAAGGTTGAGATTACTAATTAAGATAAATGAAGATAAGGAAATGGCAGATCTCGAGGAAGAGAAAATCACTTAATATGTTAATTTATGTTAATTTAGCACTTCCGTTGCTACTTTGGTATCAAAGCCATTCTAGCTAATAGGTTTTTCCCTTAAATTTCCATTTGATGCAAATCTTAATTTATTGACTTTTAAATTAGTTCTAATTAATTATATTTATGTTTGTAGCGTTACAGCAGTTGGAAACCTACGTAAAGTGGCTAAAACTTAGACCTGGAATTTTTTTATAATAAGTATCGGTAGTAAACAATGATATATAGAAAGTATGATATGACTTTGAGCTTGTTCTGGGTGGAGTTTGTAGATATTAGAGAAGTAAATCCATGTCTATGGGAAGTCTGGTGTAATGAACAACAATAATGACCCTAAATATCCATGTTGTTGGGCTTGGTCCTTAAAATCATTTCTCAGCCCTATTTGACCTCCTAGTGAGCGGTAATCTAGTTTTGGGAAGACATATTAATGAGAATGGCTCTAAACCTTGAAATATAGGGAAAATTAATGGATATAACACAACAATAGGTTTCAAAATACCATGTTTGGGTGAGATATGTGTAAAGAACAATAGCATAAAAGTGTTCTTGGTCATATTGTAGCAGCAAAGAACTATCTCTTGGCATCGAATCAACAGTAGCACTTCAACATTATCATTTCTAGGAAGCTGACATGGCATATTATGTTGATTTTTAAGCATTGTAGTGTGAATTGTTCACAAGCGTTGGCCCAACTAGCTTGTCTTCACTTTCATTGAGGGCTAATCCACCTTTGACTCATGTTTCAAGAGTTTTTTGCACCTTTCCTATCATAATGAAGGTACAATCTAGGAAATAAAAACTCAGCAGTGAAGAAGCATGGTAACATTGATGTGTTCTAAAGGCTCCTCTATATATCACATGAGGCTTAAAAATGTTGATCCAATCCACATAACTCATCCTTAGAGTAATCCAGTTCCATTTACGAGGTATTTCAACTATGTCTACATAAAATTGAGGACACCATTGAAAGTCTTCTTTCAGCAAGCACTCAACCTTGGAGGATACTTTTCACTGAAGGAAGGCCTTGTTTCTATATTAATTGAGTATTGGATTAGTCCATTGGATATATAGAGACTGATATCTCTTAGAAGTTGTTTTTTGGTTACTGTATGAATATTATTGGAGGGGAATCTTTCTTGAAGGTGACTTAGGGGAGACACAACATAAGTTTAGGTTTCCTTCTAGTTTGGAGAGGCCTTCTCTTGGACACTTTTGTGGACAAGGTGAAACATTGCATCTTAGGGGATTTTGGAGGTTGGGGTTTGCTTCTACTTGTCATCAGCTATCATTGCTTTATGGAGGACGTTTCTACATGTGGAAGATATCTTGGTGTAATTTGAAATGAAAAAATAAGTCCTTATTTAGAATTTAGATTTAAAATAAAAGAAAGAGAACAGAACTCACCCACAAAGAAAATAGTGTGCCCTCTTATGATCCTTCAATTCAATGTCATGCACATGCATATAAGTTTTACTTGGGTGATTTAATGTTCAAACAATATGGAGAATGAATAAAATGTAATTCATAGCCATATGTTCGACGACAAATTGCCATTTCCCATATATTTTCATGTACATATGGAATTCATAGCTATATGGAATTGGTAATGTATTACCAAGGGGCCAGTTATCCTGATAAATCAAACTATTTAAGGTAAGTTCTTAGATCAGATAGAACAAAGTTCACCTGAATGTATGGTAATCATCATCATCAACTAAATGTGTGTGTGTGTGCACATGCATAAATACCCAATACACGGCTCAATCAAACAAAAGAAAATATAATTATACCTTGATTTTTGGAGCTTCACACTGTATTCTTCTGCTTTACCTTTCAAAACATCAGCCAACATATTTCAAATTTTGTCCTGTTGTAATAGTTTCATGTTAAGACCCATCAAATAAATTTATGTTTGTTTATGAAAATAAAAAAACAATCTAAATAAATACAATACTATTACAATGTAAACTACAATACTATTCAACTATTCAAGTAAATTAATCGTTAATAATAGATCACCTGATAAAACATGGATAAACAGAAACACTATGTATATAAGGCCATTGATCACATCAAAACACCATTTCTTTCCTCTTAACTATGGAAATGTTTCTCAACGCTATCTGTGATAAGTTCTAGTGGAGGAGTCAAATAGCAATAGTGAAAAGTATACACTAAAATTATAGAAAGAGCTATTTTTAATGCATTCTTCCTTACCATCATTGAGCTCCTCTCTGTTTCGAGAATAATTTAATATTCTCTAATAAATAGGACCAACCACGTGAAGGTGGAAGCTCTTATGGCCCCTCCCCCCCTCACATCAATCCCAATTCCCCAAACCCAATGCATCTACTTGCAAATAGCAATTTATTTCACTATTTCACAATCCAAATAACAATGCATCTACAATGAAAATAACAATGCATCTATTGCAAATTATTTCACTCAATAGTTGAAAGATGCTTTCATTAAATCATTCTTTAAATCATTCATTAAACCATTCAATAATTCAATAGCTAAAAAAACCATTCGTTTAGTCAATGGTAGATAAAAAAAATCAGTAAACCATTCATTAAAGCATTCATTTAACCATTCATTCATGAAATAGAGGAAAAAACCATGTAAATTTTTTTATTATAAATAAGAATTAGTCAAAATTTGTTTAGTCACTTCCTTTTTACTTTTCTTTTCTTTAAATATTTAGTTAGAGTCACATCTTCCGGAATTTGATCCTCAGTCTCCCTACTAGTCTGCTTGCAAGGTTGAACTTCCATGAGGGGCGATGAATTTCTGCAATAATGTCAAAATATTTCATCAATATATTTATATTTTTATAAATACGAGTTATCATTTAAAAAAACATTACGAATATGTTTTTTGACCTGCCATGTGCATGTTAGCATGTTCATCATTATCTTGTACAGGCTCAACCTGTTTAGTGTTATCTGCATCTACATGCTCTACAGTTGAATTGTGTAGAATTAGAATTAATGTTAATCATCTGCAATTATGTATACAAAACAGTAGAATATTAATAAATTCATTACTAGGAATTGAAGCATGATGTTCATCTGGTTGGTCATGTACATCCTCTACATGAACGGGATCATTACTTTCCTGCTCAAAAAGGAATAAATAATTTATGTTAATTTATTTATAAGGAATACATTGCATGAGAATTAATAAATTATCGTTAAACTATACAATTTTTACATACCTGCACACCAGATGGATCAGCATAAGATCGTGCATTATGCTCAGACAAGCTTCTCCAGTGTTCAACAACGAAGTCAAAGTCCTGTTCGAAGCCAAGCTTCATGTAATCAGCACTGGGAAATTCTCTGAACCGGCCGGCCTTCATATTTGCATGATGTCATTAATTTTACATTTTTTGCCAGGAAAAAATGAAAATAATTATCTGTATGATATTTGGATGCGGATTCAGGTTTTGCGATACTTACATATCGGGCTGCCAAGTTTGAGTAACCACCAGGCCCAAGCTTGTATTGGCCATTTTTTTCAATCCTTTCCTTGGTGGCCTTAGATGTGTCTGAGAGCCTAATCAAGTGTTGAAATACATTAGTTGATGTACCAAATTTGATATAAAAACTAGTAATAATAGGGCTTACCAGCACATTTTGGAATGTATTTCCTACTTCCCTGTTCCTGGTGGTATCTTTCTTGATTTTCTCAGGCCCTTCTCTTTTCCATCTTCCACCAGGGATTTCCACTCCATAGATGGAATCATTAGAGGGAGCTCATACCTAGGGTTCTTTTCTAGGTGAACCCTATACCGATCTCAGACAATCTTCAAATTTTTTCCAGCCTTATGTAGGACCTTCGATGTGTCAAAGGTATGTTTTTGGAACAGACCAACCAAGTGATTAGTCAAATCATCCTTTAAATATTTTGGCTGCTTGTTCCACATTGTGCGAATGGTGGGCCCAAATATATCCAAAGACAAATCATTAACATGTTTATAAAATATATCATTTCCTGCAAAACATTAATGCCAATATTAGTCAACAATAAAAATATTAACGGTATATTAGACACAAATTATAAAAACTAAATTGAACAATCTATAATCACTTAGAATATTCTCTATAATTATTGGAACCAGTTCTTCATCCACCAAAAATGTACACACTATTGAACCAGTGCTAGTGACACAAGAAGATCCAGGAAAGGCATCTACCTCTCTATCTAACCCTACATCCACCCCTTCTTCTGCAACATCTGTTGTGGGTGGGGTAGCATCGGCTGCACCCTCTGTTGGCCTTGCAGGAGTCACAGAGCATGTTGTTGAATATTCAGTTGACAATATGGGAGCATTATGTGGTGTACGTGGAGTTGTTTGGTCACTGGGACCAACATTTCCTTGACCACCACTGCAAAGCTCCATAACATGTTGTAAATTCAAACCATTGTATTACAAGTTCAATAGCATATAAAATTAAATATTATAAATTTTTAAATGAATTTACATTATTATTTGAGAACTTACTTACAATTGTTTACGTCTCTGTAACAACAATTGAATCTTTTCTTCTATCTCTTCTGTTTGTGGAACTGTCAATGTCAGAAGAATTAGTTCCGTATTTTGTTTTTCTGTGGTCTTCTGTAGCACCCTCTACGGGTCTACAAACCCTATAATTTCACTATCTCTCACCAATTGGGAGACCTCATTCTATAAAGAGTGTTGATATGGTGTTTCATAAACTGAATCCCCTGTCTGCAATAGAAATATATAAAATGTTGCTTAGTCTTTGAAGAAATAGTGTGCGAAAACAATTATATTAAAAAAAATTGTCTATCATGATAGATTCATAGGATTACATCTAGGATTTCCTGATTCCTAGACGAGGGTGTGATCTGATCAACAGCAGGGGACTTACCCCAATCAGCCACCTGCAAAAAATGTAGAGAACATTATTACAATGAACGCAATATGTAAAAGCTAACAAATACATGTTTTATATGTGTACATTTTTGAAGTATTTAGAATGTGGAATTACATTTAGGTTTACAGGCTGCCTCGAGGCTCCAGTCGTCTGATAAACAGTTGGGGACTTTCCCCATTCAACCTGCAAAAAAGGTAGATAACATTATCATCATGAACGCAAACATAAAAATGAAAAAATACATAAAAAAATAAACATTATGCTACACGATATACATGTTTACGATTTTAAAGTATTTGAAATGGAGAATTACATTCATGTTTGCTTGTTTCCCTAATGCTGTAGTCGCTTGATCAATAGCCAATTGGCTTCCCTGATCAACACTTTGCATGGAAAACAAATAAAATTATATAAAAAAACGAAATATACTAATGAAAATACATAACAACATATATGTTTGTCCATCCTAAATTTATGACATTGGCAATATCGATGTATACCTGCCACCTTGAATTAGGTCTACAAACATCTACAGAGAGAGAGGTGCCCCTAAGAGAAGCCTGCATAAAAAACATGTTAAAAATTACCTAACAAAACCAAAAAAGTAGAAAATTATAATTATATATTAACGGAAGGTTGGTTAAATTGTTGGATGTAACAAAACCATACTAACCATGTTTGTATCTACATGATTCAAATTG
Organism: Pseudotsuga menziesii; assembly: GCA_001517045.1. Lineage (NCBI taxonomy): Eukaryota > Viridiplantae > Streptophyta > Pinopsida > Pinales > Pinaceae > Pseudotsuga > Pseudotsuga menziesii. The sequence goes on from LPNX010348263.1 coordinate 169,180, forward strand.
TAATTAATAAGTAGTTCTTCTCTAGCAACTATTGATTTAATTGCACATACAAAGACATCGTTTCCTTCATGCGACTGGAATATGCAGTTGGGTGGCTTAAGTGTAGACCCCGGTTGTGTACTATTTATAAACCCCACAATATTACCAGTTGTTTTTGGCCTTCCACCTATGTACAACATTGCCCCTTTATTTTGAGCTGTGTCTTTCAATTGTATATAATTCTATGACAACCCATATCTACGCATACTTCGTGTATATTGGACCAGGCGCATCCAACCACTATAGTTGTAAGAGGGTCCAACATACTCCATCAATTCTGTACATCTTCCATATCCAACATTTATTCCGTCCATGAAAAACAACCCAAATCCACGCAATGATGACGGTGCAATTTTATATATCCTCTCATTCACACAAAAATCAGGGTTTACTTGAGGAAGATCCCTAGGAACCCATTGTTTCAGCAGGTATTTGTACCTTAAGGGAACATCAATGTCTCCCACTATCTCATCATCATTGGAACATGACCCCCCTCCTTTGAGAAAAAAATCCATGCGTTTATTGAATTTTCTTCCGATCTTCTGACATCTAGTTGATCTATCCCTTGTAGACCTACTAGATGTCTCACTTTCCTCTAGCCTTCCCAAAATCCCCTCGCTGGAGGAAGACATATATGAAAAATACATGTTTGATTCTACCTGCACCATGGTGGAAATTTTTTTTGGCAAAAACATAGCAAAATACTAGCAAAAAACTTGGAAAGACTTATAAGCAAAAACCTAGTAAAATTTTCCTACTTCCTAAAAAAAATGCTTGTCAAGAATGAGTTTGGGTAATAGGTGTGGGCATTTGGTAGCCCTAAAAATTCAAATGTATGCCCCTCTTTTAGTTACATACAAGTCTCTATTCTCACTTATTGCTTGCATTTCCTTTTCCTAACACGTATTGGGTAGGCTCACAAAATATCATGTTATACATGGGAACTATGATATGCTCACAAATATTTATATAATGTATTATAAATGTGTATTCCTGAAGGATTTGGCAATATACATGGATGGGCACTATGATTTATCACCAATGCTTTCACATCTCTGGAAATATATTAGAAACATACATCGCATATAGCAAGTATGATGACATGTAGATTGTTGGGGAGATTATGGTGGTTGTGTATTTGGATTTGCAGGTGTTCTTATTACTGGTCTAACCCCCTTTCAACAATAATATTTGCAGATTTAATGAGTCTATGTCTAATTCTCTTGGTCCTCGTTACATTCAAGGAGCCAATGCATAGGTCTTTGTAATCCATAACAACAAAACTACAAAAACTTAATTTAGAGGAGTTCCAAATTCCCTTTTTCCATTCACAAACTTCATATGTATTCTCGTGCCCATTGGAATTTGTCCTTTCAACATTGTCAAGCTTGAGACGAACTGTTATGCATATGCAACAAATATAAAAATGAAATTTATGATAATATATGTTTGTAGAGGGCCTGGAGGTTCTCCTTTAATGGACTATCTCCTTGAAAGAACATATCTCCGTATTCATCAACATTTACTTCGGATAGAAGTGATATAGAGTTGTTATGTTGGTCACTTCCCTCAAAACACATCTTTGACATGAGTTCCTTTTTCAAGGAATCTTGGTTAATATCTTCTTCTAAAGTTCTAGGTGACTTCTCCACTCTACATTGGCCTGATTATTCACTTTCTTGGCCACTCCTCTCTCCTTACTCTACACTCGTTGTTTTTGTAACCCTTACTTTTTATGGTTTTAAGTGGTTTTTATTGGTCCCATGAATGTTGTTGTGATTTTGTAGATGATTATCCATTTTACCTAATATGTTTTATGTTCTTTTCCATCATTTCTAGGGTGCACATACCTAGTGTTTATGTATTCTTAAGCTTGAAATATCAAGGGCCTAAAATTGCCCAGATCTCATGTAGGACCCTTTAAGAGTCATAATAAAAACTATTGTTAGAGGATGTTATTCTCCAAATGATACACCAAAACCATACTTATCGGTTAATATTTGTGTAGGGATGTTTTTATCTCTCCCATAATTTATCATACTAATGGGATTGTGACTATCAAGTCAATGCCTTGTTTGCATAGTGGCAATCCTACAACACTACACTGGAATGTCTTATGACTAACTCATGAATATTATAGATGGTTATTAAATATCCATCTATAAAACACTATTGTGGTTTCATCATTGCTCCCATTCAAGAAAAAAAAAGTAGACATGACGTCTCTCCCTACATTAAGTACACTTGCACATAATGACTAGCTTTGGTACTTCCTAACTTTTCACTCTTACTTTAGAGAACAAAAGTGAAACATGAAACAATATCCTTACTTTTAGGACCTTGCACAGCTGATGGCTTTGATCGAACTGTATAAGTACTTTGTTCCCAAATTAAATATTTTGAGACCTACGTATGAAGGGGAGAGAGATGAATGGTTGAAGGATTACAATGGAGGATGAATTGATGCCCTTATCTACCTACCCAAAGGTCCTTTTATAATGAATATTATCGCCAACTTATCCTTGATTTGTACTCTTCTATTTTTAACCCATACTACTAAAAGCAACACAATTTTATGTCGATCTTGTATGTATCTTCATGTCAGAATTTCTGCCTTGTAGATGAATATGGAACCCTAGAAGGTAGCGTTGATTTGGAAATATGTTTTTACAATGTTACATCCCATATTTAAGACAATATTGGAGAGTAAGTTATGGTATAACATCAACATATTAACGTTCAACCCTAAGGAAACTTTAACTTGAACAGAGTTGGGATATTTCAAGTAGATACCACCAAAACAATGGAAGAAATCAAACCAGCTGTTATAGGCATTCTTGGAGGCTTATTTCCCAGTGGTAACCTACATAAATCATATATAAATGTCTAATCCATGGTGGTGAAGAGCTGACATTTCCATATCTGCTACTTGGCACATTCAGGAATGAAAACAATGTGTTAAATACATTTATATCAGTTTGTAATCTTTGCTGATTTATTCATTTTTAGCTTGTCATGATGATTCTTGTTTTCCCATATTAATTTTCAACCCTAAAGAAACCCTAAGGCTATCCCATAGTAGAAAAAACCAAAAAAGACTATTTTGCACAAATCAAAAGGCTCTTAAATGAACTCTATCCGAATTAGAGGAAATTTCAACTCAAAATGGGCCTTTTAACTTTGATTCAAATTCCATGTCATCATGTGTTAGTGAATGAAATTGCTTTAAATTTGAAATACCATATAGGTCTTAAACAATTTTTTAATATAAATTTGGGGAAAGGTATCATAAAAAAAACTACTTTTTTTGTTTGTATTTTCGACATATCTCCTCGTGTTTTTACTCAAATTTCAATCAAGAGAGCTCGTTGGATGTGGAATTAAATTACGCATCCAATGAGTGCCCACTCGGCATAATTTTGACAGACCCCGCTACCCCAAAAACAAGAAATTCATGAAAAACGTGTTGATGACATCATCATCATGTTTTTCAGGCATTTCTTGTTTTTGGGGTAGCGGGGTCCGTCAAAAGTATGCCGAATGGGCACTCGTTGGACGCGTAATTTAGTTCCACATCCAACGAGCTCTCCCAATCGAAATTTGAGTAAAAACACGGGGAGATATGCCAAAAATACAAACAAAAAAGTAGTTTTTTTCTTTTCTTCCTCCAAAATTAATAAATATTATTTTATTATTTTAACTATTATTTTATTAATTCTTTTTAGGAGGCCCATTTTGAGTTGAAATTTCCTCTAATGATTCCTTCTTCAATGATTTGATGAATCCTTTGAAATTGTCTTGTAAATATAGTGAGACAAGGCTCAAAACACTTACCTAAAGATATTGTTTCCTTTTCTCTTTATCATTAATTTCTATTGTATGTGTTTCAAGTGATGCTAATGTTGTTCATCCTTTGTTATTCTCTTGTCAATTTCTTAATAGGGTGGCATTAAATGGCTTGCATTCTACTTTGATCAATCTGATAAAGTATTTTTCTCCAACCAACCATATTAAACTTGAATGGATTTTGGACCTTTCCTCTCTTTCCACTTGGAGAAAAATGATCAAATGGTTTGGTTCACCTCCAACTTTGACCCAAGTTCTTATCATTTTGTGATCACTCAACAAGGAGGCATAGATTAACCTAATGTTTTCAACAAGAACACCATCGTCTTCTTTATCATTAGTTTCTATGTTCTATGTTTCAAGTGACACTAATTCTTGTTGATCTTTTATTATTCTCTTATCAGTTGTGTAAGATATTGTTGTCGTTTTCACAAACTTGAGGTTTGAAACAAGTTGTAGTCTTATAGATTCTTTGAGGGAGGCATCAATTGGTTTGTGTTGAGATTATTAAGCAAATAGAAAAGGATTCAAGAAGAGAAGCTTGAATTTGTCCTTCTCCACTCCATCATCAAAGAGGTTGAGGTTAGCTTCTTCAACACCACATATAGGTTCACTATAATTGTTTGGGAAAAAATTAAACGTTTTTAATCTTCAACAGTCTCTACTAACAGAACAGGCTATTAGATGTACTAGGAGCTTCAGTTAAATCAAGATAAATCTGCTACAAACATATGATGAACCATTTGATTTTGGAAACCAATGGGATGGAAAAAGGGCAAGGAAACATCAACCATCACTCACATCAAGGAATAATTCTAAAGCTAACCAACTATCTAAACCACAAAGGTCATCTTCTCATGTTAAATTTAAGAGGGGAAAAGAAAAATCAGACACAGTGACAATTGAGATAAAATGTTCAAATAACAAATGGAGGACATCAAAATACCTAATACTTTCTTCAAGACCCAAAGCATAAACCATAAGATTCAGGATTGTCCATTAATGGCCAAGTGTTACCTAACCCAATTTCCATTGAACTAAGTACCTCACAGTCGATCAATTGCCCAAGGAAACAATCACATTGGAGAGGATAGATTTAAGTGATTCATAAGAAGTCTCACACCAATAATGCTACAAGTATACAACAAACCAAAAGATTCAAGCCAACAAGTCATCATATTTTGTTGCAATGGCTTTGAATAGGCCCATAGGTGCCTCTAAACACCAAAGAAGCTCTATACCATGCACAATTAATTTGCACATGTTCATTAGGGGCCATCAACCTCGAAGTTTTTCGATATTCTAGTTGTTTTGAATGATAGCATTACCTTATATAATATGGATTTTGTCACTACTCTTACTCAATGAAGGTAACATTGTGGAATTTCAAGATGGAAAACGAGCCCCTAAGAAACATTATGCACCTTATTATTAGGAATATGTTTCAAATTCTTGATTGTTTTTATTACAAGAAATGAAGGTCATTAGGATTTCTATTGAAGAATTCATTGAACTATATTTGACAAAACACAACCATATTCACCTATACCTATGAAGGTCAACAAGAAGTAGTGAACCTTGTGTCAGCTTATCTAGTTGGTGTTGTTGTGTATTGGGGAACTAATAACACATAAAGGCTAGTTTGTATCATGTTGAATCTAAAATGGAAACATGTTGGGATAGAAAATATATATGCAACCATTGAAATTGAATAAAGTTTCACTTTTGCAAAGATGGATAGTGGATGAACTCCCTTAAACTCCTTGGCTTGTTTATGGATATTTCAACATTGTTGACACCTAATAAGACAAGGAAGATGTCCTTCTAGTTAGAATCCTAAAATACTATAAAACTAGGCTAAGCTTGTATGACCCTTCAAGTAGATGGATTCCTACGAGTTATGGTATTATTATTACAACTTTTGTAAGAGTAACAACAGACACCTCAAAAAGCTCAAAAGGGCCACATTGTCTGAGAAAAACACATTTTCTACTGTAAATATGCTCAACATAGATAAGTACTGGGGTAGGCCACACTATCCATCTATCATTTGAGGTACATACAAAATGTGTATCAAGGCTTACTATATCATGAATTTGAAGAATCGAAGTTACATCAATTGCATCAAAAAAATTTCAAAAGGCCGAGGGGAAGAACACTAAATTAAGTGGTGCAAAAATCAAAATGGCCATTTTGTTTGATTAACATCTTCAACAAAATTTAGGAGTAAAACCATCAATCCGAACTTACTTCTTTCAAAATAAAAGAATCATTCCGACCTACCTTTTTTTTCAGTATTGAAACAAGGTTGCCATCATTTGTGACAGGGTTTAAGGTGGATGTTATTGTTGTTGACAATATCTTGAGATACATCAATGATATGACCTATTTGAGGTATATTGTTGAAGTACTGACTTGATTAGGGTAGCCTCCAATTGCTGCTCATCACCTTACATGAAGGTTCATCATTATATGCAGCTCCAATTTGCCTAAAGGTGCATAATAATCCCTTTTTTATGTCTAGGGTGCCTTATCCATGGTTGCAACAAAGCCAGGATTGATGTTATTTATGCTGAGATTGCACCCAAAAATAATTTTTTTGTGTTTTGTTGAGAAATAATTTGAGGAAGCTAATTAGGGTAGAGGGTGGATGGACTATCCAGACACACCTGAAATGATTAATCATTGCCCAGGATTAAAAGTGATCAGGGTGAAGTTTTACTTCTGTCATATGATTTTTGTCACTACCTAGAATTATCATTAACCTGCTGTTATCCATTTAAAAGTGTGCAAAAATATCTTCGAAAAGGTCCACAGAATTATGTATATTAGGATACAAAAATATGTTATGACTTGTATTGAATTCTACATGTCTAAATTCTATTGATGAAAACTTAAAGGATTCTGCTGAGAAAGTACAATACTTTACAAAAAATTATAAAATACAAGAAGCAACTGATAGAGCAGCCAAGCATCCACTCTACAGGATCTTCAAGAACTAACATAATTCAAGTGATGGATGTATGCAGACTATTGCATACATTATATCTCTACTCATTTGATTTCCTACAAAGTGTTGTAGCTTGCTTATTGCTCCTCTCTATTTATCATTTAGGTTCAACTTAACGGTGAAATCAACAAGGCCAGGCAAATCTTCTAGACGAAGAGAGGGAGTATAGCCCGGTTTCTGAGAGAGCAGAATTGAGAGGGTCTATAGAATCGCCAAGAATAGGATGTGACTATAGTATTCCAGAGAGATCACCTAGAGAAAGACCTAGAAGTCCCTTAGCTGAACCACTTGTGAACATTAGAAGTCCTAGTGTCGGGACTGGTACGCAAGAAATCCCATCAGCGATCCCCAAAAATCTTGTAAACTCAGGAAGTCTAGTGAACAATCCCATCACCACCCTAATGGTGGGGATAGATGTTAGACTACCCACCTTTAATGGGAATGGAACAAAAGACCCAGAACAACATTGGTTCCTTTGTGAAGCTGTCGAGATGGTACACTTAGTACATAATGCCGATATAAAGAAGGCACAAATGATCACGGCTTTAAGGGGTCACACCCTGGATTGGTTCATGAAATTTTGTGCTACACCAACAGGAACCCCACAGAAGACTGTTGAGGAGATTCAATAGGAAATGATCTCAGAGCTTCGAAAGCCCCAATCGGAGTCCCAATGTATTACCGAGATCAAGGAAATTAAGTAGGCTCCGACATAAACAGTATGGGAATTCGACTAGTGGTTCAAAAAGCTGATGGCCAAGGTCAGTTTCTAGATGCCGGAAATACAACATAAAGAGTGATTTATTGTTGTGCTACTACTGCATATAAGAGAACCGCTCATGCAGCAAAATATCGCAACATAGACGGGGGCATTGGAGTTAGCAATGAAGATAGAGGATTCACCCATTGGAAATGGTGCCACAGGAATGATATAGATTCAGTCTCAGTTGGCTAATATGACTATTCAACTCCAGGATATGAAAAGGGGAAAAGAAGAGCATGAATATCTTTGGTGTACTTGATGCCGGATCAACGGACATACCAAAGATGAATGGCCCACATATAGGAACTATGTCTTGTTTGGTGGGCCAAACCCGTTGAATATCCAAGGATTAACTTGGTGTAATATATGCCAAACAAGAGGACACCAGGATGCCGATTTCCTATTCATGCATAAGACGGTATGTACACCAACCAGTCTATATTGTAAATTTTGTAAATATATAGGCCATGATGAAAAGGATTGTAGGTCCTACCAACTCATGAGGGAGAAAATGGTAGATGCATATTTGATGAAGATGGAAGAGAATGTAAAGATTGAACATACCCCACCTCAGTTCTAGGCTCCTCCCTAGTTTCAGGCTGCACCTCAATTCTCATCTCCACAGCAGTTTCAGATGGAACCATAGTTTCAGAATATGACCCCGTATAGCTTATACCAACAACAGTACTAGCAACCACAATAACTGTTATAACCACCTCAAAGGGGGGGTGGCAATTATAGGGGCTGGGGGGGAGGAGGAGGATTTGGCTGGGGAAGAGGGCCAGTTGTATGTTATAATTGTGGAGTACTGGGGCATTGTGCTAGGTATTGCCCAAAACCTGTGAGGACTTGCTTGTATTGTAGGCAGGATCACAATGTGGAGCAATGCCCACAGCTTATCGCTCGATGGAAATCCCGGACGCTTGGAGTAGGCAACTCGGTACCAAACCCTACACCAAATACTGCACCGAATACTCCCAACCCGAACGCCAATATCAATATACAGATGATAGTCACCGAACCATGAGAACCAAATGTGGTAGTGGTCATGAGGGGAGGTGCCACGATAGGTGTAGACCAAGATAAGTAGATAGACCCTGCGATGCACGCGCAACCCCAGGTTTGACCTGCCGTAAAGAAGAAAGCACAAATAGGCATTCAAGAACAAAAGCGCATATTCCTGGATGTGTGCCTAGAGTTCGTCGACACATAGCAGCCATCTACCTCATGACAAGTGAAAGATATTCCTGAAAGATTCCAGAAGATATTTGAACAACTAAATACGGAAAAAATTACAAATAAGGTTAGTAAAATTAAACCTTTCTTATCAAGTTGTTTAGTGCTAATCAAGGATAAGGAAGCGCTTGCAGAACTGGAAGCACTCATCAAAATACTTCTGGAGGAAGATCCTCTGCCAAAGAAGGTTAACAGTATCAAGACCAAGCTCAATATAGGATGCGAACTCCGGATGATTGCACAAATTGGTGATTATGATATGGACTATATCATCCTCGAACTGGGATCCAATGTCAACATTTTAACATGCCAAACATGGGAAATAATGGGAAAGCCACCCTAAGAATTTGTTATCATTCCAGGAAACTCCTCTAGGTTGCAGCTCGAGGATGCCTAGTAACTTAAATGTTTTTATGGTTTTCTAAGTGGATCTGTTGGGGCGCATACTCCATGTTTGGGTAACTCCGTGGTTAATTAGAAAATGTGTAAGCGGAGCTATGGGCCAAGACAGTCTTAGGGGTGTCAGGGTAAGTCAAAACCCTCTTTTTGTAATAAACCCGTGGTTTAAATCCAGGGTTTAGGTTTTTTTGGGTGCCCATGGTTTAAGACCATGGTTTTGTAAAATTGCGCAGTATAAATAAGCGCTTGTGTAAAAAGGATAGGTTAGGCTTTTTGATGTAAAGAAAGATAAGGTGAATTAAGGTTGGTTTTTGTAAGGAAAGGATAAGTCCCAGCTGTGTGCGTGGACGACCTCTACAGCTGTGTGCGTAGAGGGTTTTTGCAAGAAAGGAAAGAAAGACCTGCAGTTGTGTGCGCAGGGGCCTGCTGCTGTGTGCGCGGCTGATAAAGGACTGAAGGGATCTGCAGCTGAGTGCGCAGATCAACTGTGGTTTTGAGGAAAGAGGAATAAAACGCAGTTTGTGGACGTAGCCCCTACACTGGGGGTGAACCACGTTATATTTGGTGTCGTGGTTTTATTGTGTTGATTCTGTTTCTGTTATTTTCATGCATTAAACTGAATACATCTGATAACATAAGATCACTGCTAATAATAAGCTTCGCTGTGAATTCCCCATAGTGGGTTATGCAAGTTTAGTTTGTTTATTGTTCTGTGAGGTTATATGTGAATGAATGATAAATTTACAAGTGTTGATTAATAATTGTGTTTAAAGGCTAAGGTACAGTAATACCCTTCTCTGCATGCAGAAACCTGATTCTGCGTCACCCCATTGCTGTTTCGGGTGAGACTGCAACCTGCGCGCAGGTTGTTGCTGAAAGGGCCAACACGGTGGGTCTTTTGTTGGTGCGACGCATAAGGATTAACTCGGGTCTTCCCTATTGCCCAACAAATTGGTTCCGTTGGCGGTTGAACTCAGTACCTGCTCAAGAAGGGTTTACCTTGTACCACAAGGGCTATGTTCTGGAGGCCCTCTGTGAAGGACATCAGGGATTGGTTTGCTGAGATCTGTTTGCAATTCACGCAGCACGAGAATACGAATCCGTGTCGAAGTGCAAGTGACTTTTTACAACGGTATGTTTTTTGTGATACTTATGAAATTTTCTTTGGTCATTTCCATATAGAGTTGCACCAGTGGTTGTCTAGGTTAACAGAGAGGAGGACAAACTTTCAAGCTCGACGGATTCCTGTGTGGACCCCCGCAAGGGTCAACCTTGTGCAACACGTGAACAACGAGGTATCCCGCGCTGTCGATTTCTGGACGACGCGCACATTGGAGGCCTTCGTGACAGAATTTGCCATTGATACAAGCACTTCTTTCAGCGAAGCTGAACGACAGTTCTTTAAGGGGCCCTGTGGTAAGTTTTTAAATTCCTTAAGCTTGGAGATTAAAATACTATTGGTTGAAAAGGGTATCTTATTATTTGAGTCCGACCGCTAGTTTAGTAGTACTAACATATGTTTGCAAGTGAGAATACTTTCGACGCGCAAAGTGGGTTACCCCGAAGTGAGCAACGGTACAAAAGGAATTTTGAATCCTACTCTACAGGACAGACCACCACACGCCCCTCTGTCAGCCCTCCCCAACCCGACCCCGACGGAAACCCTCCTGTTCCCCCCCAGCATCGCTTTGTTACCCCTAAAGATCGGTCGCAGTGTGACAGGCAACCAAGTCCAAGTATCCCGCCCAAAGGTCAACCTAACCCCGTAAATCCCCCCCCATCAACGGCCTGCCCCCCTCCCCCACCCACCATGACCCACCTTGCTGACGACATTAAGCTACCCATTTTCAAAGGAACGGGATCAGAAGATCCAGAACAGTTCTGGTTTTTATGTGAGGCCGTTTGGAACGCGAAGAGTATTACCGACCTGGATGTGAGAACCGCGCAGCTCATTACCTCCTTTCGTGACCGGGATTTGACCTGGTTCATGAAATTCTCCAGTAATCAGCACCCCACTTTGGACGAAATAAAGGCCGCCATCATTAAGGAATTTAAGAAACCGAAATCAGAATCCCAGAGCATCACTGAACTCAAAGAGATTCAACAGCGGTGCGGCGAATCTGTGTGGGACTTTGACCAGAGATTCAAAGTCTTATTAGACCAAGTAAGCTTCACTATTAGTCCTGCGCAGCACAAGGAATGGTTTATCGCTGCGTTATTACCGCATATCAGAACGCCGCTCATGCAACAGAAGGTTGCTGACCAGCAAGAGGCTCTGGAAATCGCAATGAAGCTAGAGACCGCTCCCATCGGAGATGATTCTGGGCTTGCTCAAATCCAAGCGCAGTTGGAAATAATGGCCTTGGAACTTCGTGACATGAAGAAAGCTAAAACCAGCCGAGAGGAGGTCTGGTGTACGCAATGTCGGTCCGAGGGTCACGATAGGGACCAGTGCCCCCTGGTCAGAACCTACCTAAGCACGGGCACGCCTACCCAATTCAATGCTGGTGTGATATATTGTGAGATTTTCTGCACCCCTGGCCAGCATCGCCCTGAGCACTGCCCCCTTCTTCAGAGATATGTTCCAGTTCCCAAAAACCCATACTGTCAGTTTTGTAAGTCTGTTGGGCATAATGAAGAAGAATGTCGTAGCTATGACCTTATGTGTGAGCGCACCTCTGATACCTACCGAGTCCACAATGAAGCCCAGAATAATGATGGCTACGGTTACCGTGGCGGCGCCTCCGGTAGAGGTGCTTTTGGTGGTCGCGGCCATGGTGGGATGACCGGCAGAGGTAGAGGCCAGGTTGTGTGTTACAATTGTAATCAAGCGGGTCACTTGGCTCGCGACTGTCGGAACCCCACTATGACATGTCGGTACTGCCGCGCAGTGGATCATGTGATTGAACAGTGCCCCCAGCTCCTTGCAAAGATACAGGAAAACAACCATGGTCCTACTCCAAGTATTCAGTTGATTTCCATGGAACAAAGACCTGCCCCAGCCCTCAATGTGGTCACCCGGAGTGGAGCTACGACACATACTCAAGACTCGCCAAAGCAACCTATTACGATGTGCAAAAAACAGGCCTCCAAAAAAGTCCCAGCCCTTGGCCCTGCGAAGGATAACACACCAGTATAGGAGGCCCGGTGCGATACTGTTGATGGCGCTGTCGAAATATCTGCGCGGCAACACCAGCAGGCTTCGCAGCTACAGGGGGCCTCGACGGATAAAGTAA
>LPNX010348263.1:181981-231978 GCA_001517045.1 Pseudotsuga menziesii
TATCGATGGGGTCAGTACTCTAGCAGAATTTGAATTTATTGAGATTATTGATGACAGCAACCCTTATCCAGCTCTGTTGGGAATCGAGTGGGCCATGGCCAATGCTGCAATCATCAACCTTAAAAGGCGACAGATGACCTTCGAAGGAAACGGCCTGCGCGTTATTATACCCCTCGACCCATCCCAAGGAGAAAGATATACAGAACCAATCAGAGATGAAGGGGAGTAGGATACTCTAGACCACATCTATAACATCACAGCCGCGGATGCAGATTATGTCGAACCTAATGATGATGGTGTAATGGATTGGAAATGCGATAGCTCCTGCGTGTCTGATTCAGATGATGGTCTGGAGAATTGGCAACAACGACTATACGAGCTACATGGCCATAGGTGCGCGCAGATCACTCAGTCTCTTCGATGCATTAGCGCACAACCTCGAGAAATGCCTGCCCCGGTTGGGATGACAGATGCTAGAAAAATTATTCTGCCGATGCCAGAACAAGTACCTCAGTCACAAAACATCCAACATCTGGAAGTAGCAATAGACGCTACCGCGGCATGGGGGGCTGACCATACAGAACTTCAGATCCGTCGGGGAACCTACCAGAAAGTCGCGCGCCCCACATTTATAAGGCAAGCTCAAGCAGTGCGAAGTAAGTTCAAGGGGCATAGCCAAGACGCTCGCACCTCAAATTTAATAGTCCTATCGCAGATATTACCGGGTCGGGTCGAAGGGCACCATTGGGCTGAAGTTGCTCATTACTCTGAGGCTGTGACCATGTTTCTGCCGCAACCCAAAAATGTAGCGAGGCCCAAAATCCGACCGTTGGGAGACATTCAGTTTGGCGGCGGCGGGATTTTAATTGCTTTAAATGACTGTACTAAGACCGGTACCGGTAATCGCGCCCCACATGGACAAGATTTCCACCAGATTTGGTGCCTTCAATGCACTGTCCTTCCTGAGTTTATCGACGGCGTGTATAAGAAGATGCCTAAGTTAGCAAAAATCGCATCCTGCATTTCTTCAAGATTTTTGAATGAACCCATGACCACTGAAAGCGAGCTTGACGCCTTGGTCAGAGAATTCGAGCAAGAGGGTCTGATCACCTTCTCTACTCGGCCGCCTGCCATAGCTTCGTGTGAAGCCACTCCCCCAGCGCCACCACGGCCGATGCAGACACAGTCTGCTAGGAGAAAATCTAGAACTGAAATTCGCACCAAGCGCAACCAAGACCAGCCGCAGCAAACAAGGAAAACACCAGCGGCTCATCCTATGGAGCCCTCTGGCTCTGCACAGGCCCCGGCTGGGGGACGGGAGAACATTCCGCCACCACAGCCAGCATATCTACCACCAGTTCTCCTAGGCACCGCGTTACCCCGTCGGACAAAGCAATTTACATTAGCCACACCTTCGTTACCATCAGGCGTACAGCTGATTGGCAGTATGACAGGGAAGATTGATCAGCTTAAGTACAGCAATCATGATACCAATGACCATGGCAAGTTTCCACAGTTCGACCCAGCTGAATATATGCACCATGTCAAGTATCCCGATCATAAGGTCACACTACTGGAAGTGCAAACATGGGCTGCGGGCCTAGACAAAGCTGGCCTACTCAAGCTATTTCACATTCCCCATTTTGGACGTGGCATACATGTGACTGTAGTGGCCAAACAGTTACTAGCCTTGGTGCATGACGGCTACTTATGGATAGGGGACCATCAAATTCCTATTTACGCCGCCCTCATCCATAGGATCACAGGTTTACCCATGGCAGGACCAGATCCGGGAATCGAGTTTCCGTCCAAACATGACGACACAAAGCTTGCGCAAACCATGAAGGAGCGGTTTGGCCTGACGAAGGGGAAACGGGGTTATCATACTTCCGTGATTCGGGAGCAGCCAATTCGGTTTGCATCTGAACTCTTAGCCTGCAAACTCATAAGGAAATGCAGGCCAACTGAAGTACTTTCCCCGGTTATCAGGATTTCTATGAACTGCGCTGAGGGGTATACTTATAATTGGGCCGGCTATCTTGCCAAGGAGTTTTTGGAGGATGCCCGCGATGCGCAAGAAAAAGGTAGACCTTTTCATTATTCCTAGCTTATAATCCTTATTGCATTAGTTGGGTGGAAGGAACCCACTAAAGCCCAGTTTGTCGAAATAAACCTCGGCACGCCAGGGGCCGCAAGGTATGCCTCCCTTTGGGTATCCTCAGATAAGGAAACTCAACAGATGATGAACACTGTGTTCGTCTTCTATGCTATGAGCCTTCACTATGAGATAGTGCGAACACCTCGACTTACCAACGAAGTGTTCTCTCAATATGAGGGTGTCGCGCACTTTAGTGCCAACATGCATCATGTTTTCATTCAAGCTTGTGCAGATCCTCAACGGCAATGTTTCAAATTACCATATGTAGTCACTGAACCAGATATCCGGCGGATCGTTCAGCTATGGCCGGCCGAATGGCTGAAATATTTAGGGAAAAAACCCTCTATTCCGGTTCCTCTAGCTACCAATATTGGTGCAGGTACGAGTCAGGTGCAGCAGAAAATCCCATTGGAAGATAGCGAAGATCCAAGTGATTCGCAGATAAATGACAACAGCCAGGGTGGAGATAGTGAACAGGATGAGCAGGATGAACAGGACGAGGAGTCAGTCAAGACCATAACAGATCCTACCCCACCAGTGAAGCGCAAGTCACCAGAAGTAGCCGAGGTAACCAAGCCACAGTCCCGCAAAAAGGTAAAAGCATCAAAGGATAAAGATATCGAGGACGAAGCCGCTGTCACGATGGATGCACTGGAGCATGCTCTCAAATAGTCTATGACAGCGCTTACTAAAAAATGGTCCGAATTCGCAGAACTACACCTTACCGGCCTCGCAGGTATCGCAAACAGGGTATCGGAGTTAAAAGAGCTAACCACAAAATCAGCACCCAGTACTGTGACAAGCAGCACTATGGCACCCACGCAGCAGGATATTAGGCAATTCCCACTCCGGGATCCCCAGGGACAGGTATCAAGTGCAATTCTGATGCAGCCTGACATTGATTCTCGACCCCAGACAAATATAACTGCGGAGCTTGATTATACAAAGATGTCTATGTCAGAGTTGCACCTCCGTCAGCTTGCGATTACAAAAGAAATCCATACCAGAACCCAAGTATCACAAACCCAACTGGAAGACTCCATCAAGCAAAACAAAATTTTCACCGCACGCTTAGAAGAGATCGCACAACAGAAGAAAGAGGCTGAACAGACAACAACTACGCTAATGCAAGCATTGGATGAGGCATGTCGGAGTCTTTTTGACTACGACATACAGGAAACAGAGGAACCCAAGCAGAAGATTGCTAAGATGAGAGACTATGCCCAGCAGTCCCGCGGTGAGCTGGAAAGGATGAAGATAGAACATCAGCAACAGATTGCAGAACTTCAACTGCGCATTCCCCCTGAGACCCCACCAGAGGTCCGAGAACAGCGCCAGCAGGATATCAAGGCTTCAGCAACAAAAATATCACACAACGTGGCTAGTGTTGCAAAACTAATGGAAGACAACATAGAAGCATGGGAAAACCTACAGGACCATCCAGATGTAGGGAAAATTCAGGAAACTATCAAGTTGCGCCAGGATGAGTTAGATGTAGTCCGAATAGAAATCAAGATGCTGCCACCTATGCAGAAGATGGCTAAAGTAAAGCGCAGCAAGGAACTTCAACATGAAATCGAGTCTTCCAGGACGAAGGTGACGATGCTGGAAAATGCGTTACAGCCCCTGGTTGATGAAGCATTAGAATTGACCAATACTGCGGAGAGCCAGCTCAAAATTTTGAAGACCTATGACACTTTTGCGCAGGAAAAGGCTGACACAGACTCTTCTTCAGTATTACAGGAACTGGTGGAAAAGGAGAAAGCCGCTGATGAAATACTGCATAATCTCACCAGTCGCTTCCAGGCCCTCACGCAGAAAATTCACCCACCAGAGTCTTCGCAGAGTGTCCCGGGACGGGCCACTAGTGAGTCTTAGGGGCCTGTTGGGGCGCATACTCCATGTTTGGGTAACTCCGTGGTTAATTAGAAAATGTGTAAGCGGAGCTATGGGCCAAGACAGTCTTAGGGGTGTCAGGGTAAGTCAAAACCCTCTTTTTGTAATAAACCCGTGGTTTAAATCCAGGGTTTAGGGTTTTTTGGGTGCCCATGGTTTAAGACCATGGTTTTGTAAAATTGCGCAGTATAAATAAGCGCTTGTGTAAAAAGGATAGGTTAGGATTTTTGATGTAAAGAAAGATAAGGTGAAGTAAGGTTGGTTTTTGTAAGGAAAGGATAAGTCCCAGCTGTGTGCGTGGACGACCTCTGCAGCTATGTGCGCAGAGGGTTTTTGCAAGAAAGGAAAGAAAGACCTGCAGCTGTGTGCGCAGGGGCCTGCTGTTGTCTGCGCGGCTGATAAAGGACTGAAGGGATCTGCAGCTGAGTGCGCAGATCAACTGTGGTTTTGACGAAATAGGAATAAAACGCAGTTTGTGGACGTAGCCCCTACACTGGGGGTGAACCACGTTATATTTGGTGTCATGGTTTTATTGTGTTGATTCTGTTTCTGTTATTTTCATGCATTAAACTGAATACATATGATAACATAAGATCACTGCTAATAATAAGCTTCACTGTGAATTCCCCGTAGTGGGTTATGCAAGTTTAGTTTGTTTATTGTGCTGCGAGGTTATATGTGAATGAATGATAAATTTACAAGTGTTGATTAATAATTGTGTTTAAAGGCTAAGGTACAGTAATACCCTTCTCTGCATGCAGAAACCTGATTCTGCGGCACCCCATTGCTGTTTCGGGTGAGACTGCAACCTGCGCGCAGGTTGTTGCCGAAAGGGCCAACACGGTGGGTCTTTTGTTGGTGCGACGCATAAGGATTAACTCGGGTCTGCCCTATTGCCCAACAGGATCAAGTCAAGTGACCTACAGGACCTCACACTCTCAAGACATGCATGAAACTCAATCAGGGATAAGGATTCTAACTACCACTGTTCATAGGTTTGATAATATGGTGCAGAGATGGAGAACTTATCATGCTAGCAGATTCATACATAAAATAGATATATATAAATGGCTAATCATAACAAGGAAAGTACTTATAATTCAAATCATCAATATGCCAATAGGATGACAGCTATCAGACATCAATTACCTGAATAAACCTGAATAACACATTCAAGTAGAAGCACATAATAGACAAGAATTGGAAGCTGAACATATGATAGCAAAAGAGCTTATATTAGGTCATGAGCAATATGAAAATATTGACAATAGTAATGGTCTACAAGTCCCCATAGTCAAACATTTTTTTCAAAATAATTATTAGGCTTTATATCCTTTACAAAAATATTTAAATCCTGAAAAATTGGATCTGTTTTACTAAAAATACATAAAATTAATGTTTTTTGCGAAACTAGGTCAGAAACCCTAATTTAACTACTAGTCTATCTAATGCTAACTCTTGTTTGCTCATTGAAATTTTTGATGACTACAGTGAGCACTGAAGTATAGATTTAACTTGTCACCTGATAGATAATCCATTACTGGTGAAAAAATAGGTAGGTTTTGTGACCCTTTTCTCCATGGTTGTATCCTCAAAACTGGAACAGGCCTCTCCCAATGGTGTTTTCGAACAAATTCAGCTTTATATTTCATCCTTGAGGTAGTTGTACTCGCCAAAACTGGTTCTGCATGCCAAAACATCTTTTTGCACCCTTTTCTACTTTCGATGGTTAAGGAGGCATAATCCTGGGTCTGTTAGCTGCCGAAAGCTCTGCTTTCGGTGGCTAATGAACAACTGCTATGTTTTCCTAAAACACTAAAAGCTCTGTTTTCTGTAAAATTTTATTTATCCTTTAAATCAGACTTTTACACTTTACTCCTGTCCTTCTGGTACTTTCTCAACCTGCATAATATTTGGAATATCAGCAATATCATGGGCTACCTTCGTATTCTGAAGGCTAATAGCTGCCTCTACTAGGGTTTCTAGCGCAAGGTGTGTTCTAGGGTTTGAATCTTTCTTCTGCAGCCTTCACCTTCTTATCATCCTATAGAGCCTGGACTTATCCTTCATCAATCTCAGATTTCTTCAACCTGTATAACAACAACATCATGGGCTGCCTCCAGATCCTGCAAGCTTGCTGCTGCCTCTGATAGGGTTTCCAACACAAGATGTGTTTTAGGGTTAGTGTTTGGATTTTCCTTCTAAGACCTCTAGTTCATGTATTTTCCCTAATAGCCAGTTGATTCTTTGGGACCTAGGTTTGATATTTGAACTCCACAACATCTGCAGCAAATCTTCATGGACTGATAGATGAGATCGAAAATGCCACCTGGAGGACTGACATGTCATCTTTTGCCCTAAAACTTTGGCCAAACTGCTGAAACTTGGGGCTCAAATATGGATTTGTTACTTCAAATACATGACACCTGTGTATAAACTGAAATATAGTTTTGTATATTGGTTTGTTGTGAGAAAAAACCTCTCTTATTTTTTTGGAATTCGTTTTAATTTTCCCGAGATCTAGATTTCAAAAACATGTGTCAAGCAAGAAATTATGAGATCCAAAAATTGGGTCTCAGAGATGGATTTGATTCTCCCAATATGAAACACTTGTAGGAAAACTGAGAGAGGTTATTTTTCTCTGACCATTTAAAAACCTCCAAGCGTTTTTCAAAATGATTCTTGAATCGCTCCAAATCACCATTTAAAAAAAAAAACTTTTCATAGTAAAACGCCACTTTCGCTGGCTTGGAGCGCCCTGAAATTTCGGTCTTAGTCGTCAAAAGCAGGGATTTCAGTGGCTAATGAACCGTTGGTACGTTCACCTAAGACACCAAAAGTCCCTTTAAAAAAAATGTGATCAATATGCTTTCGGTGGCTAATGAACTATTTGAAAGTTCGCCCAAGCCATTGAAAGTTTCCCTTTCCAAAAATGTATCTCATTTGATTTCGGTGGTTAATGTCCTCCTGAAAACACTTTCTAAGCTGTCGAAACCAAATATTTTCGGTGGCTAATGAGCTATTGGAAAACTTTCCTAAGCCACTGAAAGTCCTTTTCCCATAATTTTAATAAGAACGTGATGAGAAAGCTTTCGGTGGATAATCATGGTGCTGCATTAAACTATTAGCTTCTGAAAGCTACGCTTTTCAGTAGCTAATGAGTTATTGAAAATATTTCCTAAGCCACCGAAAGCTAAAGATTTCAAATTTATCAAATAAGAGAACATCAGATACCCCAACATTGTTAGTCATCCTAATATGTTTGATAATATGACTTGAAATCTTCATCCTATCAAAAATAAATTGTATGAGTGAACTTATTGAAAATAAATTTATTTTGGGAGATAACATCTAGCTCCTACTCGGGGATGGGAACCACCCTGTGAGGTCCCAAGAACCCTAGACCAACAATACCTTTCCTAAAAAAAGAATAATTAAAGCTATCTTCTAGTGTTCCATTGGGCATGGAGTCATTTGTCTTTTATAACTGATCTGGTGCAACCTGCCTGTAGCCCCCTTTGCTTATTCATGAAAACAACTGAAAATGACCTAGCTACTCATATTAAGAGCTTATTTTCCTATCTATTCCTACTCCTAACTCTAATAAGTAGAGTATATTTATCAAGTGACATCATGTTTCCAATGAAGCCATGTCAGAAGCTGATCTACTGAACTTATCCTTGATCTTGACCCAAAAAATAAATGAAACACTAGCATGAAGCAATGTAGTTTCAAAGGGTGACATGACCAGCTATCATTTGACAAAAATATTTTGCTATCTATGTTTCTCATAAGTTCTAGATAGTCAGGAATAGGGTCATAAAAGCCAATAGGAAATACCTTTTTATGCTGCTGATCTTTTCCTTCACTGATGTTAATGTTGAATGTGGACTGCTCAACCTTTGTTGGATCAAAATGTAAGCTCAACAGCTGATCTAAACCTTCTTGTTCTCTTATGATCAGATCTTGATCATCAATCATTAAAATTTCCTTATGAGAATAGTGCTCACAATAGGATGATAAAACATGATAAAGATCAGTTGAAAACATATAATTGCCTATACAATCATTAGTTATCATAGGCTCATCTTAGTTTGCAAACTGATCACAAAATCTAGATTCATACCTATCTTGGGAGTACTTTGCAAACACTGAAGAATCTGATTCTAAATCTGAAAGGAGCTCACATGCTTGCAGCTGTTCCAAATCTGCTTCAGACTCATAATCTTCCTGTTCAAAATCTGAATCATACTGTTGTTTATCTGGCTCAGGTAGATGATGGTTTTCAAAATCAAACTACTCTAGGATTTTCCTTGAAGCACAAATGTTTTCCTCCACCTCTAAAGCATCTTCAAACATAATGCTTAAAGATGAAGATTTCCTTTCTAGCAGAAGAAGGGAAAGTTTTGAATGTAGTCCCATCAGCTATCTCTGTGGGCCAGATCTCGAAAGGCATATCATGATCTTCAATTATTTTCCTTCTAAGACCTCTAGTTCATGTATTTTCCATAATAGCCAGTGGATTATATGGGACCTATGTTTTATATTTGAACTTCTCAACATCTGCAAAAAATATTCATGGACTGATAGATGAGGTCGAAAATGCCACATGTCATCTTTTTCCCTAAAACTTTCGCCAAATTGCTGAAAACTGGGGCTCAAAGATGGATTTGGTCATTCAAATATGTAAACCTGTGTATAAACCGAAAGATTTTTTTGTATATTGGTTTGTTGTGAGAAAAAAACTCTCTCAGTTTTTTGGAATTCGTTTTAATTTGCCCGGGATATGGATTTCAAAAACATGTGTCAAACAGGAAATTTTGAGATCCAAAAATTAGGTCTCAGAGATGGATTTGATTCTCCCAATATGAAACACTTGTAGGAAAACTGAGAGAGGTTATTGTTCTTTGACCTGTTAGGAACAAAAAATTTCAAGCATTTTGCAAAATGATTCTCGAATCGATCAGAATCATTGTTTAAAAAATGAATTTTCACAGTAAAACGCCACTTTCAGTGGCTTGGAGTGCCCTGAAATTTCGGTCTTATCTTCCGAAAGTAGGGCTTTCGGTGGCTAATGAACCGTTGGTACATTCTCCTAAGCCACTGAAAGTCCCTTTTCAAAAAAAGTGATCAACAAGCTTTTGGTGGTTAACTGTCTTCGTGGATCTCGTTGTTTAGTTGCCGAAAGGCAGGGCTTTCGGTGGCTAATGAACTATTTGAAAGTTTTCCCAAGCCACCGAAAGTTTCCCTTTCCAAAAATGTATCTCATTTGATTTCAATGGTTAATGTACTCCTGAAAACACTCGCTAAGCTACCGAAACCAGAGCTTTTCAGTGGGTAATGAGCTGCTGGAAAACTCGCCTAAGCCACCGAAAGTCCTTTTCCTAGAATTTTGATAAGAACATGATGAGCAAGATTTCGGTGGATAATCATGGTCCTGGTTAAACTATTAGCTGCTGAAATATAGGCTTTTCGGTGGCTACTGAGTTAATGAAAATATCTCCTAAGCCAACGAAAGCTAAAAATTTCAAATTTATCAAATAAAAGAACATCATATACCCCAAATTTGTTAGCCATCCCAATATATTTCATAATATGAGTTGAAATATTCATCCTATCAAAATAAATTGTATGAGTGAACTTATTGAAAATAAATTTATTTTGGGAGATAACAGAATGGTCCCCCATTCAATTAAGGCTTGCAAATCAAGCAAAGGTCCTCCCTGTTGGTAGGCTGGGTCAGGTTCAAGTGGATATCGAAGGATTACGCACTTTGGCGGACTTTGAAGTCATAGATATGGTAGACGATACCACCCCATACCTTGCACTGCTTGGTATTGATTTGGAAATGGAAAACCAAACGATCATAAATTTCAAAAGATGGATCCTATCATTTGAAGATGATGAGATGCAGGTCATTGCGCCCCTTGACCTGCTAGAAGGAGAAAGGTACGTTGAACCAGTGTTCAACAAAGGCCATGGTGACCATCTTGACACCATATACAATATAATCACCCTTCGGGAAGACTATATTAATCCTACTACAGACGGTAACCTAAGTTGGAAATGTGAGAGTTCATGTACATTAGACTTAGGAGAGGCATTAGAGAAGTGGAAGAACCGATTGCATGAAGTCTCATCAAGAAAATGTGCCAGGATAACTAAGTCTATTAGACGAGTAGGAACTAAGTCGCAACCACTGGCCACATATGAAGGACTGCCTAACTTGGCAACGTTCTTAATTGAATTTGAAGAACTAGTAAAAGAGCCACAATGACTATCTACACTAGGCTTTGCATTGAAATCTATGCATGAACTATGGTGGGTTACGCATAAGAACACCATAACTGAATGGCTGTAGTGCAGAAGGCTGCTAGAATAAATTACAACTGTAACCCAAAGATATACGGGGTTATAAGACCATGTCGAACACTTAGAACAATGTTCCACAACATTCTTGAACTTCCCTCTCTAGGAATGGGTTCACCATTTCATCCATACTCTTAAGACGACACCACGAGGCTGGTATGCATCTATGAAGCTGCACCAGGAGACAAGGGAATGGGAAGAAGTTGCACAGAAATTCACTCACACATTCGAGTTTGTGGATGAACAACCTATAGGGGATATTGCGTTGATAACTATTAAGGAGAAAATATTCACTGAGATCCCACTGGAGATTGTGTATTCTCAACCTTGTGATAGGCATTCCCACCAATGCTGTGAGACAGTCCAACATTGTATGACATGCTACAATCTCTCTAGGGAGCCAGATGATGATCCGACCAATATCAATATTCTAGAATTGGAAGTATCGTGTGAGGTAGAAGGAAGCGACATTTCCAATGAGCAGTTCATTAAGCCGCTAAAGATTAAAAAGGTTAACATTGGATTAGAGGACAATCCAAAATTTTCCAACATTGGAGACTACTAGGATGAAGAAATAGTAGCCAAAATCATCGATTTATTACATGAATTTCAAGACCTATTCCTGACAAACTTTAGGGAAATGAAGGGGATAGTAGGGGATTTGGGTGAAATGAAAATTCCACTCAAACTCGACGCAAGACCAGTGAAAGAACGACCATACAGATTAAACCCACATTATAAGGAGAAAGTAAAAGTAGAACTAGATCGCATGTTGGAGGTAGGAATTATTGAACCAGTTGAATAATTGAAATGGATAAGCCCCATAGTCATCCAAGACAAGAAGGCGACAGGTGAAGTCAGAATCTGTGTCGACCTGAGGAAACTAAATGATGCTTGCTTGCATGATCCATTCCCTACACCCTTCACGGATAAGATTTTGGAAAGTGTTGGTGGACAAGAAATGTACTCATTCATAGACGGGTTCTCAGGATACCATTAGGTCCAAATTGCACAAGAATATTGACACAAGAAAAACTTTGTAACAGAATGGGGATGCTACCAATACACAGTAATGCCCTTTGGCCTTAAAAATGCCCCTGCTATTTTTTCTAGAATAGTAGTATCTTCTTTCAAATATTTCATTCATAAGTTTCTTGAAGTATACTTTGATGACTGGACGGTCTTTGATTTGGTAAGATACCATATTGAAAATTTGCGCATGATGCTGGAAAGGTGTCACCAGTATCAAATTGCACTAAACTTGAGAAAATGTATATTTTGTGCACTATGCAGTGTACTGCTGGGCCATGTAGTATGCCGTGATGGGATCCTAGTTGACCCTACGAAGGTAGGAATTATCCTGGACTTGCCTCTGCCTACATCAGTCACACAACTCAGGTCCACATTGGGACATACTATAGTATTATAGGAAATTCATAAGAGGGTATACAAAGATAACTGCCCCAATGGAGAAACTGGGAAAAAAAGATTCCAAGTTCGAGTGGAATGAAAACTGCCAAGAGAGTCTGGATAAACTGAAGGGTAAAATGGCTATTGCACCAATATTAATATTTCCATATTGGAAAAAAGAATTCCATGTACATGTTGATGCATCATCGATTGCACTTGGAATAGTTTTAACCCAACCAGGAGATGGCGCAATTGACCACCCGATCGCATTTGCAAGTAGGAAACTATCAACGACAAAGAAAAATTATACCACAACTAAAAGAGAAGGGCTTGCAATGGTCTATGCACTACAAAAATTTAGACATTATCTATTGGGTGGACACTTCAAAATGTTTACTGACTATTTTGCGCTAAAGTATCTGGTCAATAAGCCAGTGTTGGGGGGGGAATCTGTGGATGGCTCCTCCTATTTCAAGAATTTGACTTTGAAGTAATTGTGAAGCCAGGACAACTAAATGTTGGGCTTGATCACTTATCGTGAATTGAAAGTGGGGAGGAACCCACCAGCCTAGAGGAAAATTTACCAGATGTGTAGCTATTTGCTATAGATGTTGTCGATAAAGAATTGATGCGATTATACACTTACTAAATACAGGGTATGCACTTGAAGATTATTCAACATGGAAAAAGAAAGAGCTAGTTGTCAAGGCCTCAGACTACATGCTAATCGCGGGACAAATCTATAAGTTGGGACTGGATGAAATACTGTGAAGATGTGTCTTGGATCATGAAAGACAATGGGTAATGGCAGAAGCACATGCGGGTGTCTCAGGAGGACACTATGCTGGGAAAGAAACAGTGCGCAAGATTTTGCAAGCTGGACTCTGGTGGCCAACTGTACATATGGATACAAGGAAATATTGTCGCAATTGCGATAAGTGTCAAAGAACGGGAAACCATCATGACGTGATGAAATGTCACTTGCACCACAAATTACACTGTAGGCCTTTGATAAATGGGAAGTGGATTTTTTTTATCCCTATCAGTCCACTGGGAAAATAAATTGGTGCGCATTATATCATCAATACTACAGATTACTTGACAACATGGGCAGAGGCAGCACATGTAAAAGATTGTACTGCAGCAACTGTGGCCCACTTCCTCTTTGAGAATGTCATCACAAGATTTGGTTGTCCCAAAATCCTAATCAGTGACCAAGGTAAACATTTTCTAAATAAGCTAATTGTTGAACTGACTACATAATTCCAAATCCAACACAAGAAAACAACATCCTACCATCCTCAAGCAAATGGAACTGTCGAGGCATTCAACAAGGTACTTGAGAATGCATTGACTAAAGTATGAAATTTGCGTAGAGATGACTGGGACTAGAAAGTCTCAGTGGTATTATGGGTCTATAGAACAACATGCAAACGACTAACTTGATACACCCCTTTCCATTTAGTATATGGACAAGAAGCAGTCTTGCCCATGGAATATATTGTCCCAAGCCTACCAATTGCTGCGATAACAAAGATGATAGATACTGGTGCTGTAGAAGAGAGGTTGGCACAATTGGTTCAAAAGGAAGAAGACCATTTTGTTGTAGGCTTCCATCAAAATGTGGAAAAGCAGCTGCAGAAATCCTTGCATGACCACCACATCACGACAAAGCTAACAAGGTTGGTGGACTTGTTCTGATGTATGATAGTAAGTTTCTCAAGCATCTGGGTAAGCTCAAAACGCACTGGTTAGGTCCATATGTAGTTGCACACATTATTTAAGCAGGCATAGTAAAACTACATAAGCTAGATGGAACACCGATATCGGGCATGATCAATGGCAGTTGATTAAAACCCTATTGCGACGACTGCGGCATGGTCCCATAAAGTCGTGATGCGCAAAAAAAAAAGATTTTTTGGAAAAGACAACTGGCCAAAAGTGACAAAAAGCTAGTAGGCACTGAAAGCCGGTAAGGGCATGGAAAATTTGAAAAAGATCCGGCACCACTAAATGTTCAGTAGCATTAAAGCAGCAGGCCCAAGGAGAAAGGCGACGGACTTCTCGGTCCCATATGGTAGAGTGCCCTTAACTGCCCTGACAAATGTATAATGGAGCTTAAGCATGAAAAGGATGATCCCATATGATCCTCCAGAGGGTCCTTTACTCTATCTAATCAGCTTATAGAATCGTCACCTATAATAAGTCCTTACCCTCTCTCGTATAGCCTTTACACTGCTTTGATGAACCAGCAAACCAAAGAGCCAAGCCTGCTGCATAGATTGAGCCATCCTTCAGAGCCAAAGACATTAATCAGTAAAATATTTCAGCAATAGTGAGCACTCCAGTAAGGACATCTTGAACCGGTTTGGTTGCCTAAGAAGATGAAGAAGGCCCAGGAAAATTCGAAATTAGTACCAAGACTGAGGATCGCCAAAAAGCCGCTGTAGAGTTTGCTACTTCCATCACAAGAAAAGATTAATCTCACGCAGATAACTACCTCCCAACCACTATTGCAACAAGTGGAATCCCAATTTTTTGTCGTCGTGCAACCCTTGAATGCTAATCCCCCAAGTTCCTTCGACCTTGTAGAAAAAATACCCAAATCTTGTAGAGCCAACCCGGTTCAGCCATCATCACCGAAAACAGAGCTCACTGAAGAAGAGAATAAATTACTGCCTCCTTATGTATCGCCCAGGAGACCTGGTGCCGTAGCAGTAATGGTGAACATTCAAGAGCTATTAGAATAACCCACAATTCCAGAGGGCGTTACAAAAACCCAGGACGACACAAAACCCCAGGATTCCATCATGACTAAGATTTAGGTATTAAATTTTGAAGACTATGATACTTGGAAGCTAGACATCTCCAGAGATTAATTCATGGTCGTAAAATCCGGCCAACCACCGGAGGCAGACATTGTCTCTGCACTAGAGTATGCGCACAGATTAGAGCAGTACGGTATATTAAACCTGCTCCTTATGCCCCATTTCGGCTACTCTGGACCAGTCAGAATGTATGTTAAGTAGTTGCTTGTGTGCTTCCATGGTGGCTACCTTTGGCTGAACACACGATATGACGTGACGGTGGACTTGATTTCGGCCATTACAGGTCTACCGCGGAATGGACTCGACCCGGACCCATACTTACATAATGAGGGGGAAAAGATAGATAATAATGATATGAAGGCTAAGTATCAGATCCTCCGTGGCGGAAAGGGTTTTCTCATCAGCTCCATTGAGGATAGTGCGGTGCAAGCAGTAGCAAAGATCTTGTGTAGCATGGTCCTGTGCAAGATGAGGCTGGATGAGTGCATGGCCACAATAGTAGAACTTGCCTAAAAATGTGCACAGGGTGTGCACATTAACTGGTCCTAGTTCCCCTTGAACAAACCATTGGATGATGCACGAGAAGCACAAGAACAACCTACAGCTAAGTTTCACTTATCTTGGCTCTTAATTTTAATTTCTTTTGCAGTATGGGCTCCGCCACTGGACTATTAGCCTATGGATATCCCTGTAGAGTTCCTTGGTAGGCCTTACTAGAACCTCTGGGACCATAAGGACAACAAGTGCAAGACTGATGCCCAAATTACATTTTTCCTACAGGGAGAAAGGCTTTGGAAAATTGTGCATACGTAGTATCGGCTGGCTCCTGCAACGATACCAAAGTATTCGTTCATTCAATTCCATGTAGCACAGCACAACATAATCTTGCAACCATATGGGGACCCCAAGAAGCAAGCACTTCCAACATTCTTCATCCTTAGGGATGCTGATATTGAACGAGAAATCAAAGATTGGCCTGAGAAATGGCTTACCCATCATGAGAAGGTACCTGCACGATAGCAAGTCCCGTGAGAGAATCCAACAGAGAACCCAAACCAACATGGCGCCAATGCTAGTATGTAGGAGCCCCAGGATGGATCCCAAGAAGATGAAGTGGAATATGAGCATGATCTACCTAATGCCAACCTAGATGACCCCCTTATGAGTGAGGAATTGAGCACCGAGCAAGCCAGGAAAAAGAGGGGCAAGCAGCCCATGTAAGAGGAGGAAGACGAAGAAACATTATGCTTCCCGTATAGCAAGAGGCAGAAGGTTAACCAACCCCATGTCAGGGACATACCAGACACAGACTTGACCCTTCTGCGCGACGTCATTTCCAAAGTTATAGAGAAAACTTTGGGAAATATCGTGACCAGGTAAACCAATTGGACAGCAGCCATCACCACAAAGGTTAACTAACTCATGTAGACTGTCACTGAAGTGTGAGATAGCATGTAGGATGGAACCTATGGTTTCACCCAATCAGACACCATAGCGGCACCAATAATGCTCCCACCCCTAATGATAGAAATACCTACGGAGGAAATGTCTAAGAAAAGCAAAGAAAGCGAGGCAAGTCTCCATAACTTGGACACATTGATTTTAAATTTTTCAAAGTTAACTTTGTCACAGATATAATCTATTCAATAGGCCACTGCAACAGAAATTAGAATCTGAGAAAATACAGCTGCATCTCAGGAAGCTAAGGCAACCAGGAAATCAAGGGAGCGAAAACAAGTTATCAACCGCCAGTGCGCAGATCTGGCACCCCAAGCCCAGAGACAAGCTTCGCTAGAAAAAGAAATAAAAGAGGAAGCGACACAACTCTTCAATGAGGAAGCAGAGGCTGAGGTCAAACTGGTGCATCAATTGAGACATCTATCCAAGCTAGCTACAGACCTCCAGAAGCAGATCTGGGAGATGAAAACCAACTCGCATCCCAACACACCTCCAGAAGTGTTGCAACAAAGGCAGCAATCGACAACTCAAGCTGTTTCCCAGCTAAGGAAAGCCAAGAGCATCTGTGCAGAAGCAGTGGAAGAAATTGCTACAACATGGGAACAAATCATCGATGATGCACTGGTAGAGCAACTTGTCGAGCAAGTGCGGCAAGCATAATTATAAATCTTGGCACTGAAAGTTGAGATTAAGAAGCTACCAATGAAGGAGAAAATCACCAGGGGAACCGAGCTTAAGGAGCTCCTCGATAAGTCCAAAACCCCGCGTGACCAAGAAATCATGCATAACAAGGAAATGGCTAAACAACAAGTTGAATCCGAAAGGATGACAAACTTAATTCAGCTGATTCAGTAGCAAATCCATGAGTTCACTCACGCACTGGCTAGTACCTCCTTAGAACACCCAAGCAGTGACACAGTGCAGGAACTTGAACAACAGGAAGATGAAGCTTACTAGAAGATAGAATGGCCTACACTATTCTGACCCAGTTCTAGGAAAACATTAGCAAGGAAGAACAACTTGCGGATAAGCATATAGCTATAGTGGTGATCACAGAAGAACTAAGAGAAGCTGTAGGAGAAGAAGAGTGAATCACAAATAAAGGAACACAGGAACATGAAGCAGAGAATCATGAGCACCATCAAGAAGGCCCGGACTAGACACAGAAAAAACCTATGGGCATCGACTTATCAGAACACGCTGAAGAGGAAGTCATATAAGCCCAACTCAAAAAAAAAAAAACGTAAGGAACAAGCTGCACAAGATAAGAAAAACAGAAGAAACTATGCAAAAAAGAAAAAAGAAAAAAAAGAGAGATAATTTTTGGAAAAGATGCACCGAAGGTGCCGACCGTTAGATATCCCTTTCTTAGTGGCTTGGGAGGAGCCACAGGTGATTGTTGGGGGCTTGTTGGCCTAGGAAAGGAATATAGGAAATACAATTGTGCATGCAACTAGAGAAGATATGTCGCGCGTGCAAGGGAGGTAAGGAAATATCGTGAAGGTACTAGAGGACCCTCGTAGGAAGATCAAAGAGGTGTGTGGCATAGCTAAGGAAAGCGCAGAAAGTGTGAAGATAATAAATGGCCGAAAAGTGATAGGGTAGTCGTGGGTGCGGAATTCAACTTAAGTCGGTGGATGCCACATGAATGGAAGCACGCTGTAAGTAAGGTCGTTAGTGCCTCATTTTGAGTCATGATCACCACAACTGTAGCCTAGGAAGCAGCTGATGGTGACAGTTAATAGACTTCCTGTAAGCAGTCGACCCGATGTGGTCATGTAAAATAATATAAATAGGAGAGATTTAATGGTTAGAAGGTTACTTTTTGTTATTCGTAATTACAGATTATGTTTGATTGATGAGATCTGTATGTAGTTGCAGAGGACATATCTAAGAGGGAGGTAATCAGGAATTGATAGGAGGCAGTCAGAATAGTGCAATGGGAGAGCTCTACTAGAGCGGTGCAGATGCTAGGAAAGTCAATCCAAGCTGTGTGCAGATCTGTAGGTAGTAGCAGTAGATTAGGAGAAATAAGACAGAGAGCATGAGAATCATGAGTCTAAACTTAAAGACATATCTCAAGATCAGTAAGCATCTCGTAGACTGCAAGGTGTTATATCCTTTCTCATGCCAGATGAAGAGCACCTTGGTGGTTTATCCCAGATGGGTTTCCACATTATTTCTTGTGTCTAAATGAATGATTGATGTGGTGAATGGTTATGTGATTGATTACTAATTTCTTTTTGTATAATGTTAAATCTGGTTTAGTCTCTATTAGTTTCTTGTAATTGCTAAATGGATGAACATAATGCCTTGCTGAATTGAAACTGTATATATATCATTCTGTATAATTCTTGTTATGAATCTTGACTTAAGTCATAGAGCCGATTGACGTGAATCAGATGCGCCACACGAATTGCACCAACTGCGAGGTGGAAAGGAAATTCAGGTCACGCATGATGACATATAGTTGTGCACAGTTGCATAGAACCAACTCCTCCATCCATTCATCCTGCTACCTTCATTGAGCTCCTTGGCTGCGAGCCAAGGGACTATACTTCCTCGACAATCACGAAAACATGGTTCTGGCGGTTACCCATCTATGAGATATCTCGGGTGAGACTACGCCTGCTTCATAGGCATTGCTGATGGGGCTTGCTCTATCGGGTCAGTATCTCGAGTAGTTGTTGGATCGACGGGCTGCACAGAACCTGGGTCGCGCAAGTGGGGAAAAGAGGCCAACACTTTTCTTCTGCAATCTTCTTCTGTCATTTGTCTTCTGTTGTTGTTTTGTCTATTTTCTCTGATGATGTAAATCTTCATTCTTTCCTCATTCCTTCTCTAAGATACTTTCACAATCAACATCCTTAATTCTTCAATCTCCATGTCCAGTCTATCCTTTAGCTGGTACACCTTCTTACCCTGCTTGTCTTTTGTCTTTTTGTTGCTTCCCACTACTTGTGGAATCCTCATGTCTTCATGATTTCTCCTTTAATCTACAATCATACCCCAACTATAAGGTATTCCAAGATGCTCCACAAAATTATGTTGGTATGCCATTTTCCTTGACTGCTGTAACAAAACCATATCATTATAAGACAATTCAATGCCTTGAATTCCCATCTTCTCCTCTCCAATGTTGTATCTAAACCATTCTATTCTTGCATACATTAAGCAATCATCTTGGTCAATCCTTGGATTGAATAACCAATTTGGTAGAATTTTTAATTCTTTATCATACTCTCTGAGGTTAGAAAGTTTCTCTGTACCTTCAGTAGCCAACTTTGCAACGACAAGTTCTCCTATGTACTGATCACCCTTTTGAGACAATATAGTATTTTCTTATGTCATGAAATATTTATCCCTCTATCTTCCAACACCATTATCAAAATATGCAAGTGTTCTCCTTTGGTTATCTCCATGAGACCATGTCATCTCATCCTTCAATTCCAGAACAAAATTCTAGCTTTGGTCCATGTCAAGGATACATGGATACTCTCATTCTTCTTCCTTTACCTATGGGACAACCTCACAAGGTTCGTCACATGTTACCCCTACATATATACACAATTCATTAATTTCAAAAATATTGAGATTTTCATCACCCGTTTACTTTCTTATCAGCACATTCTTTTGTCGATCTGAACTCTCCCAAGAGTTCACGAGGCTTTCAGCTAATCCCTCTTCTACACCATATTTTCCCAAGATGGTTCCATGTTTTGGTACACAATAGTGAACATATTCCTTTGTTAATGGCCCAAATGTGATCTTTATTTTCTTTTCCAAAGCATCCATCCTATTCTTCATTTCCTTAACAACCTTCATAAACACATCATCTAAGTGTTCTTCAATACCCGCAGTCATACACAAACCATTAGATTTAAAAACATGAGACTCTGAAGTCCTTGTTGATATATTTTTTGGCATCGTCCTTTTGTATTGGTCTGAGCACAAAATCAAACTTTCACCATCACCTATTTCTTTAATAGTCTGATATACAGGATGCATACACTCTTCATAGGATACCGTATCATATTTTACTATAACAAAATTATATTATGCTATCATGATTTTGGAAAGTACATCTTCTTTTTCTTCAGACTTCATGACAGTCCAAGGAGACTATTCAACTTTCTCCTTCATTAGAATGCAATTCTGATTCTTCCCTATAGAAATGTCTTTTTACATTTCTTTTTTTGCCTTCATCTTCAGATCATCTTCAATTGATTGTTTTCCTCCATCAAGCAACTCATCAATGAGTTCCTTTTGTTGCAATACTTCAGACCTTTCCTCATTTGAGAGTCTTTATTCTTCAAATTTTAAGACAGTTTCAAAAGTCTCCCTATCATCTGCAACAAAACCTGTAATCACAAACAAATCATTAGTCTCAAAAACATAATACCTCTTGGTCTCATTTGACCTCACAGTCATCTCCTCCATAAGTTGATTTTTACTCTTTATAGAATCCATGAGACTTTCAATTAGTCTCTGATTTTCTACTTCATCATCATCTCCAAGCAAAGGACCTTAGTCAGGTTCACAATATGAAACTTCCATCTCATACTCAGCTACCCTGAGTTCTTATTTCAATCTAGCATACATATTTTGCCTTAGATTCACCTGCAGTGATTGCCATCTTACCTTCCTTTTCCTCATTACCCAACCATACCTCTGGGTTTCTTCTGCAACTGCTTGTATATGCTTCTTGAAGCACCAAATGTATCTTTCTAACTCTAGCAACTCCGTGTTACATTCTTATTGACTTTCTTTCTTCTTTCTTTTGTTGTGGCTTTCCTATGAACCCCTACAATGACCTTCAGTAGTCATTGTTTCTATTTCCCTCTCTTTTGTGAACTTCATCCTATCCACTTGTGGATTGCTTTCCTAAGCCTCCCTCAACAAGTCTCCACACTTGTCTATTATACCTCAACAAACTATCTCTCCTTGAGCTTGTCATTTTGGTATCTCTGGTTCTTCTCCTCGATAACCTTTTGAGCATCTCCTTTGCTCTTCTGTTTGGATTTTGCAAGTCCAATTCTCATTTGAAAAAATGCACTAGTCCTCTCTTTTCCAACCTCTGTTGGATTTATGGGTTCTTCCATTGCTTCCTCTTTCCTCTAGGAGTTCAAAAACTCTTCTTCAACAGGAACATAAGTGTCATGTGTACAACTCCACTTCCTTTAGTCTGTTGTAACCTGTTAAATCCTTCCAAGGATTTCTTCTGCACTCTCCTATGTTTAATATCAATTTAAACCACACACTCTCTTGTGGCCACAACACTCCTTCCTGCAATCAGATTGCATATTTCTGATCCAACTTTTCCAGAAGTTGAACTTCCACAATTTCCCTCCCGCAATTACTTTTCCGCAACTCTTTACAACCATTTATTTCATGCGGCTTCCTTCTTGATCGTTGATCTGAGATCAGATGTGGATCTCATCTTATCTTTGTGGATCCTTTATCTTCCTTATACCTTTCTCTTGTGGAATTCTTCTAGAGAGTTATATCTCTTGTGCCTTTGATCTCATCCGTTGATCTACTATATCCAACAAAACTTCACTTAACCTTGTGTATTTTTTATCTTCCTCTCACATTCACTTTGTGAATATTTCCCTGCCGTCGATCCATATTCTTGAGATGTTTTGAGTCATCCAATCTCTACTAAACTTGACTCCCACGACTTCATAATTCTTCATTGATTGATTAGAGGTTCGATCAATTAAATTCAATCAATCTCTCATTTCTAGATATGTGCAACCTCTTCATGGTCTTACACAACCTCTGTAATATTCAACCATTTCAAGCCCTAATTTCAGACTATGCATACACCAATTTATCAATCATTAACAAATAGCATCCATCATTCAATTCATGAAATCACACATTCAGAAAGAATTGTAATCACACACAAATATACATCGAAATAGGCTTTCCTTCTTTGAATATAATGAAACTGTACATTCATGATTATCTCAAAACCTACGTTCTGATCCCCTTAGTCTAGTATAACTACCGCCAATGACCCTTGCCCGATTTTCAATGATTTGGCCACTCCTTATCCAGATTGAATGATTACCTCTAGCTCTTCTGGCTACTTTTGTCTCTCCCTTTACTCCCTTCTCCCCCTTTCCTCGAGGGATTACAAACATATATACAATACGATTCATGATCCCATTTGGTTCAGATCCTCAATATGCTCAACAATATGCTAACTAACTCTAAATATAGCAACATAATCAACCTTATCTCAATGACTCACTCATGAGAGCATTGACCCTTATCGAATGCCACCATTTGACATGGGCTTAGCTACATGACTCATTTAATGAATCATCACTCACCTAATGACTCATCACCTATCTAGAAGAATACTCAACATAGATTTATTTACAATGTAATAGTCTAATGACTATTAATTCAGAATATGAAGACCTCTTCTAGGTCTGATCAAACATTGAGCTTATACTTGAATGGAGAGCAGCATGCTCCTGCATCAGAAGATTAATTTAAACCTTTAAGATTAGCACAAAACCAACTATCTACCAATAAAAAACTTAACATTCTTAAGTTAATTTACCATGTTGATTTGTCATGATACAAGGCCAACTATGCCTAAAAACTTAACCTTCCAAACCTTAGTCTACAAGATCTATTGTTATAAACAAAAACTAGAGAGAAGTGATTCAATCTTCTTCTGCATAGTTTTAATGGGGGTGTTGATAATTAGTTTGTGAATATCTATATCTCTCATATTTAGAATCTAGCACTGAATTATTACATGATTAATTTCCAAAATCTAGAACAAATATTAAAGTGTATTAATGGATTGTCTATTCAAGAAGCAGTGCAAGCACACATTTTAAAATTTTCAATGTTGGCCCCGTGAAACACATTAAATAATCTATAGGTATGGTTTTTTATGCTTGAATTATTAGTCTTAGTCATGTTTGAGTCTGGAAACCCTCCCACAATGTCAATGCACGTGTCTAATCTAACCATGCCAAATTTCAGTCCATGTAAGCACAAATTTAAAAAATTTCAACGTTGGCCCCATGAAACACATTGATTAATCTATAGGTATGGTTTTTGATGCTCGAATTGTTAGTGCCAGTCATGTTTGAGTCTAGAAACCCTCCCAGAGTGTCAATGCGTGCATCTAGTCTAACCATGCCATATTTTAGTCCATAAAAGCACAAATTTAACCATATACCCATCCACTCAACCTACAATGAAATATCCTACACCATGGATGTCATGGTCATCACAACCAAATCAAACAACTCATTAGTCCCCAAGCTAGAGAAATACTTACCCAGGGAATTAGTTCCCTCATCCATAGTTTCAGCAGCCACAACTAAAACTCCCAACTAACCCTGCCCCAATTTATAAAGTACCATTACGACCTTAGTTTCCTGCTCAACCTAATCCTAACCTAAAAAATAAGGCAGTGCAACAAATTGAACTATTTATCACGTTGTCTTATTCTATCACGCTTATCCCATGCAATGAATTACATTTACGCTCTGGGAAGGTGGTGGAACCCTTTCTCACTAAGGATGTTCCATCCCCTATGACTGAAGAAATAATCCCTGAATAGGTGGAAATCCCAATCGGTAGAACGTTCCCTATGATTCTTGAGGATGCTGAAACACCTATTGAAACACCTAATGAAACACCTGCATTCTCTTGCTTCCCAATGAACAAATGCTTTTTGGTATTTTGATACCTATGATTCTTAGAGATGAAGTTCCTATACTCATCAAACACCTCCTTTCCTAAACTTTTGGAACAACGAGATTTGATCTTAGGACCACAAAATCGACATGCAAATTTTCCCTTTGTCTAAAGACCTACATAAATAGATGGATTATTCGTGTCAATTATAATTATATATAAAATGAATGGATTATTTAAAAAAACATGTGTGCATAATATATTAACTAGTTCATAAAAATAAATGCAATTAAACTGGAACTTATAATTACAAACCACAAAATGGGTTAACCCTAGGGAATAATGTATTGTCCATACAAGCATTGCATGGAATTGAAATTTCCTTTGTTGTATTTGTCTAGATACATCATACACAGTGATACAATTCCATAACTTTAGTAGCTTGTCAATAAGAGGTTCAATATATACATTCATATCTTTAACTTGGTACTTACCTGATTGATTTGGACATATAAAATATATAATTATTACAACCATTTAGATATATAAACCATGCCCAAGAGAAAACAAAAACACATATATGACATTATGCAACAAAATACGACAAATGAGATGCCACTACATTATAAAAAACGTTCTAGATACATACCTGGAAAAATCATCGACAACATTATGTGCTCCCTCTTTATTGACAACCATGGAGGAATGTTATTGTTGATAACAAAAATAGGCAACACAGTGTAAACATATATCATCTCTGCAAATGAATTGAAACCATCTGCTGCCAAAGAAATCCTAATATTACGAGGTTCTTCTTTAAAGTGAGGCCATTTTCCCTCCATATCTCTAAATGCAGAACACTTTGTAGACATTCGAATAATGTCATCTTGACTTATGTTATGTGGATGGTAATCCATAAATTGCATTATGCTTTTGTACCTAAACAATCATTGCAAACATGGAATAATGGGAATATAACGAAGAACCTTGCAAGGAACCTTTTTTGTTACTTGACCTATTCGATATCTACTAATATGAAATTCCAAACATTCAGTTTCAAATTCATGCTGATTATAATATATAACATGGTCATCGGGGCATGCATGAATTTCTTCATACTACATTCCAATTTCTTTCACGATGGTAGATAAATATTGATATGTGGGAGGTAAAATATTTGATGGCGGTAACAAAAATTAAGATATTAAGCTACAACAGATTAAAATAAAAATCTAGTTAATATTATATATAAACAATATTAATGAAACACATTTCATCCATATTAATTTGACTTATGAATTAACAATCATTTTATTAGACGAACAATGATAACCTTTAGCACGATCATATATATGTGATGGAATATATTACATACCTTAACATCTGTGTAACTGATGTGTTTGAATGACCAGTCATAACCTTCAAGTTCATTATCAACAATATAGTAGAGAGAATATTTGTGTTGGAGCCCTCACAAAGGGGTTTGTATGCCTTCTCAAGAAGAGGTAAATCATGAACACCATCAAAGTCATCATTTTCATGATGATGATGATGATCATCCATTCTTACATTAAATGTATCATGGATCAATGTATTTGTACCATCGTCTTCAACTATGTTATCAGTATGATCATCTTCTTCAATACTATCATTAACTTGTTCTTTATTATTCATAGCTCCATGTTCCTCTGCTACTTGTTTTGAAAGGATGTCCTCTGGGCGATATGTCGTAGGATGTGTTTCCTTTATAATTACAAGAAACCATCAATAGATATTAGTTAATATAATAAGTATTACAATAATACATACATTTACAAAAGCAAACAATATAAAAACATATATAATGCAAAACTTACAAATGGACGATATTCATGTCCCCCCTCGGCGTGTCCATGTTCTCTACAATGTTTTCTGGTTGTTGTGATGTTTATTCTTCTCCTTTTAAATCCCCTACATTGACTACATGGACAATAACATTTCCCATCACCCTTTCTTTTCAGTCCATCCCACAATCTAGCAAGCAATTGTCGATTTTGTTTGTTTGGACAAAAAATATTTCTATTTGACATTTTCTCATAAAGAGCTTGAATGAATATTATGAATCTTAAAAAATCAAGCTCCACACTTCACTATTTTTAATCAAAAAAATAATTTAAATAGTTGTTTATTATTTTACGGAAAATAGTTCGTGTGAAGAATATAATTTCAGCATCTCGTCGCTTGTATAGCAAACATGTAGAAATGTTACCATAATTTATAGTTTTTAAAATTTAAAATTCTTTGGATATCTGACGTTACTAACATAGTTACCATGAACATGGCATGGTCGGATATCTGACGGGATACCGATGGTTATCCGACAGTAGTCGTCGATTTTTCAAGGGTCGTCAGATATCTGACATTGCCATGTATCAATAAAAAAAATTTGATAAAAATTCGTAATTTTATAGGTGAAATCCGACGACACAGTCAATTTCGTTGGATTTTCTCATTGGATTTTGGGTTCAAATTTTGTTGGGTCACTTGTGTCTTCACACTTTTTATAAATTTTCATGGAGGATTCCCCCGTCATTCTAAAATTCTCTCACAAATATTTAATAAAATATTAATAAATGTTATTTTTATGAGAGAATGACACCTTGGGGCACAATTAATTCCTCTCTTATGTTATTTGGACAAATAATACCTTCATCTTCCTTGGAAATTCGAATTGGAGAATCTTAGCTTGATTTTGGGGAAGTTACAATAGCATGTGGGCCCACCCTTATCCTCTAGTGCCCTCCATGGCTAAATTTACGACCTAAAACATGTCATAGGCTGTCATAAGTTGTCATAAGCTATCACAAGATTTTATTCTTTTCATAATTTGTCATACATGTCATAGGTTGTCATAGATTTGTTATTTTTACCCCCAGGAGTTACAACCCATGAGGTGCCTCCATGATAGCATTACTTCAACCTTGGATGGGATTTACACCACATATTTGGACTACTAATTTTCTTTCCTTGTCCAAATTATCTCAATATATTAATAAAATTAATTTTTAGGAGAGAATGATCCCTTTCTCTATGAATTTTTCCTTAGACCTTCATTTTACCATAGTTCCTCTTGACCCCAATTCACAACTTGACTATTATTCTTTAAATTTTCCAAGTGAAATTAGGTCATTTATTCCCTAATCTAATGGAGTGATCCACAAAAAAATATTTGGGGACATTATAATCCTCCTCACCCAAGATTTCTTATCCTTAAGCAATTTAGATTTGGGGGTGATACATGTTCTCCTTCCCCAAGCTTTTATGCACAATTAATTTTTCTACGTCCTTCATTATTGATAATTATTTATAAGGATGCAATTTCAAGTGGACCAAGTCATCAACTCTTTATTCCAAAAATTGAACCAAAATAAGTATGACAAGAATATCATGGTTCCAAACCAATCAAAAGGGGGGGAACTATACTATGTTAAATGTACGGTCTTGCAAGGTACTCTCATAGGAATCCTCCTAACCATTTCCACCAAGATGAATAACTCTACACTGCAACCAATCAATCAACTCCACAACAACTAAACTACCAAAATATCATCATATGAAATCCAAATATAACTCTCACCTCTAGGCCTGCTGTTGAGAATATGCCTAGCATTGTAACTCCAATATCCGCAGCTAATCTTAGAAAGGGACCACCATAATTTGGCTATTAAATTTGATCATAACCATCCCACTATCATACTATGTATTCATCCTCCTCTCCTTGATCTCCAAGATGAAAAAATACTTGAAAACTAAATATACCACCATGGATAGTGACCTACATAGACATCCAAGTGAAATCCACCATCCTGTTGCCATACTCTATGTTGAATACATGATAAGGAAGTATGTCCTAATAACTAGTCATGACTTTTAGTTTCTCATGAAATATAACAATCCCCTCAAGAGATAGCTCCATCTAACCTACTCTCATATCAATAACTTATTTGAAACAATTGAGTCCAACAAAGATCCCAAGGTCCCAAATGAACCTGAGGAATGCAGAGTTCCTATTGTATCATCATCTACACTGCATAGCCTCTACAAAAGGAGCCTCCTATAGTCTCCCTAGCCACCAAGTAGGAAAAAATTGTATCCATCCATCATAAGGTCTCCCACTTAGGAAACTAATCCATTGCTCCACATGGGTAGGCTCCTAACAAAAACGGATTGATCTACCTCCTTTGCCAACTATTAAATTGGTTAACAAATTAATACTAGGATCCCATTTTCCATGTTTCAGCCCTCCAATCATTAGTATGAGTTGGAACAATCTATCACTTTGAAGGATGCTAGGATCCCACCACCAAATTGTAAGTTCATCACTCCCAATTGTCATCCAAACCTTTGTAAGCCTCTCCAATATAACATGAATCTCCTCTTGTGCAATATTCACATTAGTCATATGTGTCACATTAATGTCACCGATCCCATACAGCTAAATCAAATGAAAATCCCATGTTCTGCCATGTATAATGAAGAAATAATATAACAATAATAGATGATGTTGCTTCTACTCAAAATATTGAACATTGACTGGTATGATCTGACCCCAATGCATATCCATCTGTGACATACATTTGTCCACCAATTACATGGATGTGTATTCTCCTTTACTGATTGATCCATATGAAATTATGTACTCATCCACCTCCTCCATGGATAAGTATCTCTCCCAAAAAGGCATCTCATATCCTCTTGATGCAAAACAAGTGTCTAGAAAAAATAATCCATTCCAATACTCTCCTCAAGCACATGTAAATATGAAAGCTCTTCATTATCAATACTCACATAAGGATCCTCTCTCAAATCATGAATTCAATCATCCATGTATAACTGACTATATGAGGTGTATGAGGAAGGATGTGATCCTCTCAAGCCCTCGTGGAGTTTCTCAACTTCCATGACCATGTATTCATCAAACTTGAGAGAAAGGTCACTATCCAGAAATAGCTACAAGTAATTGATTTCATCATTTCCAACTCTTCTTTAATGATACACAGTTGGGAACTAGTGATCCCTTTAACAAAACCTTTATGTATCTCCTCCAAATGAGTCCTCCACATAAGGAATTCAATAAATTTATGTGCACCATCTGTCATTGTCAATACTTGCAACATATTCTCCTCTATGACTAAAAATTGACTCTCTAAGTCATGAAATGTCATCCTACTAGGGTGATTCCATGAAGATGGGTAACACTTTTTGGCCAAATTTGGCGATGAAAACCTGATTTTTTACTCATGTGCTAGATAGAAGCCCTCAAAACGCATATATGCCATGTGAATTTTGAGTTGCAGTAAAAAAACAAATTGTAGAATATTATGTTGGCTTCATAGTGATATTTTAAAAAAAATATTCCGATGTCATTTAATGTGTGAATTTTTGCATTTAATGAACTGTGTGACCTTAAAAATTTGAAGAAGCTAATAAGTGGCTCGTGTCCATGTAGAGTATTTCAATCTTGCATTAATAATTAAAAAAAATATATATATATGAGCATGATCTACATAAAATGCAGTGTAATGTGCATATTTTTTTGTTAATTATTTTCGCATTATACAATTATTTATTATTTTTCGAAAGTGACCACATTCGATTTCAGCATCGTTTTAAACACATATTTGTCCACATAAAGGAATTTTTTCTATTTTTTCAAAAATTGAAAAACAAAAGACACCCTTTTGAAGAGGACACGCCGATATGTGATGTGTGCATTTTTAATAATTTTTTGGTTGTGTATTTTTAACTCTGCGGATTTTTCTTTGAGCTGCTTTGAAGTTGCNACCCCCTTTTGAAGAGGACACGCCGATATGTGATGTGTGCATTTTTAATAATTTTTTGGTTGTGTATTTTTAACTCTGCGGATTTTTCTTTGAGCTGCTTTGAAGTTGCAGTGTGGTTTTCTAAGTATAAGTTTTAGAAGTAATTAAAAAATTAATTGCATATGAATGCCAAAATGCGTGTATGATACCCCAATGGATAGAAGATTCGTTGGTGAATTTATGGGTATTAACTCCGCTCAGTTATGTGCTAGGTGTGGTAGGGTTTACACCTCTGCAAGACACAAGAAATTTTTCATTTGTTTGAATGAGAGCTAAGTCTGTTTTTTTAAGCCCTCGACCGAGGTATAAACCTTGGTCGAGGTATTAACAAGACCTCGACCGAGGGTTTGTAAATCCCTAAATACCTCGGTCGAGGGCTTGATAAAACCTCGGTCGAGATATTAAGACCTCGGTCGAGGGCTTAACAAGCCCTTGACCGAGGTGCGTTTTTTTGTTTTTACCGAAATGCGCTTGCCAAAAAGTGTTACCCAGGTCCGCGGATTCACCCACTAGTATTGTGTATGTCGTCACATAAGGGGCTATCGAACTCATGTGGATCATGCAAGCTCTCATTAATTGATTTATCCCTTTTATTTTCCAAGGTTTGTGTCTTGTTCACATTCACTAATGGCTGATATACAAAATCATAATTTTTGTGGCTCGAATCCACAACACACAATTCCTATTTTACACTCAAACCGACATTAGAATATTCTCACAAGATCAACATTAGAGGACTCTACAAGACCAACATTCTTACATAATTTTTTTTTCTATATCATACTATTGCAAGGAAACGTAGTTGTTGGAATATTCATAATTGTAATCATACCTTTGTGTTTCTACTTCATCATTCTCATGTGGTCCATCCATGATGATATGCTCCTCTAATTTGATTTCATCTTGAAGACTCAAGGTTGCAATATGTGCTTCCCTTTGATCCAAACTTTTGTATGGATAAAAAGTGTTTTTGAACATGGCTTCATTTTGCTTGGGACTTCCACATGATGGATGATTTTTAATATCCTCATGTACATCTGAAGGTTTAACAATGATAGTAGATTCACCACCTTTTGAACTAGATTCATCACAGGAACTTTTGGGTGCTCTATTTGCAAACATACCAAACATCGTCTTCCTAAGTTGTGATGCAGAGCATTCTGGTAACAAGGATTTTCATTGTTGCAAGCTATGCTATAAATTATGTTGTGTCTTATCAAAGTGCTTCAATAAATTATCATGTCCATTCATTACTTTTTCTGCTTGGGATTCTCCTCCTTTAGGGGAAATGTAGGAAGGAAAGTGGGTAGCATTCTTCCATCTACAAGTCTAGCCATTGAAGAAAACATCCTCATGACCTGATGCACTTCTTCTTGTTAAAATTATAATCTCAAATATTCTTTAGAATTCCACTTTATTTCCCACAAATATCCAAGACCAAGATATGATACCACTGTAGTGTACCCAATTAAAAATCTAGGCACATTAGATCCAACTTTCCAATAGGGAGTAAATTGATTCCCAAAATTATCCAAACAATGGCTTTATTATGTTTATCGGAATATGAATAATATGACGTTGACCAGAGGAATGTATTGTTAAACCACTATAATATGCCCAATAAGGGCTGATAAATAATCATTGTAATATTCCTGATCCAAACTAAAAGGTATGGACCCCAATACAACCCCAAAGAACCACTCTATTCAAAACTAGGAGCACTAGTTCAAATTTGCGGACACTTAACACTAGATT
This sequence comes from Pseudotsuga menziesii, assembly GCA_001517045.1. Taxonomy (NCBI): domain Eukaryota; kingdom Viridiplantae; phylum Streptophyta; class Pinopsida; order Pinales; family Pinaceae; genus Pseudotsuga; species Pseudotsuga menziesii. Next base: position 213,391 of record LPNX010348263.1, read on the forward strand.
TCCATCTCTCCCCAAACAACTCCTAACTGACCCATATTTCCCACATGAATATTCAACTTGACCCAAATACATCCTAACTCAGCTAAATGACTCACATATATAATCTTGGAACATTGATACTTAGATTACACATACATTTTTAACTGAGGATGTGCAAGCATAAAAGTGTAATTTAACTGGCGGATAAAATGATCATAACTTGGGCACATGGAAACCTTTTTGGATGAAACAAAAAGTGTGTCCAACTAGAAAGGACACTCCCAATGAAATTGAATAGTTTTTAAAACCCACAAACACTAAAAAATGGTCGAACCAGAAAGTGACCTTCTACCCCCTTAACACCGACATAAGATTAAGACCACCCACAACTGTAGAAATTCCAATCCAAACCCAAATGCTTCCAAATACACTTGAATCAATAAAATTTTTATTAATAGCAGACATAAGGGACTCATATGAAGGTTTTAGGCTATAACATTAAGTTTACACAACCATAAATTAAAATTTTTTCTCATAGTCTACCATTTACTCATACATTAAATTGTGCTTGAATATTGAACAACATATGGGGAATAACAATGCAATTTTTATTATCAATGGAACATTTACAACGAGTAAATTGATGGATTATATATAAAATTTAAATGCATAGAAATAAGTGTTGCAAAGAGAGTATAAATGGTTGCTACAAAAGCATAGAGAAGAGAGGGAGAGTTACTGCTCCAAATGAGTGATTGTTTTCCACTGTTGCACCCTCCACAAGCAATAGTTTGACCAAACATTTAATACATACCACCTACAGTGCACCCTCCATCAAATATTAGTGATATACAACCATTACATCATTCCTATTTATGTTTAGACAATCACAAGTGCCCAAACATTTAATACATACCACCTACAGTGCACCCTCCATCAAATATTAGTGATATACAACCATTACATCATTCCTATTTATGTTTAGACAATCACAAGTGCTCCCTCCTCAAGAATAAATCACCACAAACAATGCACTCTAGAAGCACCACAAATTCACACTTTTATTGACTTGAACTTGGACACACCTTCAATATTTCAACCTGACTTCTGTATATGAACATAAAAAACTACAATAAATATATGTAGAAAAATATGAAAGTGATTTCTCCTCTCCATCAATTTTCATGAAGCACATTGAAGAGGTCTATGTGATCTCCTCCTGATCTCTACTAGATAGGGTGGAATATTTCACCACCGAAACCATTTTACAGTTGCAAGGGGAAGATATCCCAATATAGAAAGGGGCTCATCTCCCAAGATATGAAAATATACAATATCTCTCCAATATCATGAAATAAAAATGACCAAAATCCCCTTCACTTGTGTCTTCACCCTTTTTATAAATATTCATGGAGCATTTCCCCCACATTCTAGAATTCTCTCACAAATATATAATAAAATATTAAGAAATGTTACTTTATGAGAGAATGACACATTTAATTCTTCTCTGATTTTATTTGGAGAAACAATACCTTCATCTTCCTTGGAAATTCAAATTAGAGAAGTTTAGACTGATTTTGGGGAAGTTATAATAGCATGTTCTGCCCCTCTCCTCTAGCGCCCTCCTTGGATAAATTTGGGACCCGAAACATGACATAGGTTTTCATAAGTTTTCATAAGATGTCATAGGATATTATTCTTTTCATAGGTTGTCATATATTTGATATATTTATCCCGGGTAGTTACAACCCATGAAATGCCTCCATAATAGGATTCCTTCAACCTTGGATGAGAGTTACACTACATATTTGGACTCATTCCACCACTAATGCACCCCGCTTATCCAAATTATTTTTAAATATTAATAAAATTAATTTTGAGGAGAGAATAATTCCTTGCTCCATGGATTTTTCCTTGGACCTTGGTTTTACCATAGTGCCTCATGACCCCAATTCACCACTTAATTATTCTTCTTTAATTTTTCCAAGTGACATTAGAACATTTCCTCCCCAGTCTAATGAAGCAGTACATAGAAAAATATTTGGGTACATGTAGTAGGGAAAAATCCTTAGCTACGTGCAGAAGCACCTTCCCTTTCATCTATAGGACGAAAGGGTAGAGTCTCTGTGGATGAAGCAAACCTGCAATGAAAGGTTAGATGCAAACCATGGATAACCTGCAATAAACAATTAGAAGACAAATCAAATACAAAACATTTACAACATATAGATTAAACAGAAAACATGAATCATTATACCTTCCTATCTGGTAAAGAGGGCCACCATGCCCAAACTGGGAAGTTTCCTCTCCACAGGTTGGGAATGGGTGGAGCTTTGGCTCAACACACCAAGGGAATGAGCAAATGGAGGAATGGAGTTGTGGGGGATTAATAGATTTAGAGTGAAAGGTCTCTCAAGGTACTCATATGGGAATTATTACAACGGGGAGGAGGAATCATGTGTTTGATGGTGACCGCTACACCTCTATTTATACCTTTTTCTCAACATTTTAAGGTTTTTAGCCCCTGGTTTAGGGTTTTGGGCCCTACCCAGGGTTTTAAGCCCATTTCGCTTGTTCCTTAGCTCCTTTTTGGGGTTCTAATCCCTTTTGAGACTTTAGCCCTCTTTTTGAGCTTTTGAAGCTCTTTTGTGGGGTTTTAAGCCCTTTGAGGGTATTTTGGAGCTTATTTGAGAGAAAAATATAGGTTAAATGGGTGTAGGGGTAGAATGGGTTAGGAGATGTATGATGTAGGCTATATGAGAAATTTTTTGGGTTAAAAGTTTGCCCCCTAATGTATGAGGGTAGGAGCTCATCGTATGGCTGACAGACATCATTGGATCTTGGGGATCGTGGAGAGACCTATGAAGAAGCGGTGCTTCCTCGTTCGAGACATGGTGGCTTTGGTTTTTGTATTAATATGATTCCCATCAATGGGTGAGATGCAATGAATATGTGACATTTATATGGATGAGGTGGGAATCTCCATGCTCATAAAAATGTCAAAAGAATAATGTGATCTAGGCTCCTACATGCAAGAGCCGATCATATACAATTGGTGTTACATAATGGTGGCCTCAATAAGAGGCTGAATACAATACTGATATGAAGAACTGATACATCAGACCCATGGAATTCTCAAGGAATGCTATATCTTCACAACTGATGACCTGCTTAGTCTGGAACAGAACATAATAGTGGGGACTTACTGATGGAGAGTCAGAGTCTATGTGGTACAATATGCTGCATCAATCATGAATCTATACATAAGCACTGCTGGGGATTCTGAACACTATTTCCAATGCAACCCGAAGATCACAAGGGACATGAACCTATTTGGGTCCCTTAATCGACTCACCAATGTGCTAGAGTCAGGTGACAACCGGGGTCTTTGACCAAATACTGTAAGGACCAATACCCTATATGAATCTCAATGATGCAATGATGTTTGCTGAAGTTGAGCACGTGAGACCCAACCATCCCGAGAGGCACTAAGGACTCCTCTCAAGTGGTCTAAGGAACTCATCAATGAGGTTAATGAAACCAAGATATAGGGACCTCTGGGTCTATCCTCTGGAATAGGTGTGTTTTTGTTGATAGAAGGAGACCTAAAACTTATCAAGGAAATAAGGTTTCCTTGATAAGAAGCGTGAGGGGGATAACCAAAACTATGGGACAATCTGGGGACTGGCACACTGAATGGGGAAATAGGGGCATAGGGAGTGCAGAGGAATCATACTTCCTTTTTCAGAGTAGGATGATAGGGATGACCTGACAGTAAATGAAATTCATTCATGGGAGAGGGATCATAGCTTGTAATACCGAGAATGTAACTGTAGATGAAAAATACTTGGGGGGGAGGTGATTCAGACTTTTGATATCCAGGGGATCCAAGGAAGACTCATCACATAATACTATGAACAAAGGCGACCCAATGGGGGAATGCTTCCGGACTGTAACATGTGGGGTGGTGTCTAAAAATGCCGTTATGGTACAATCTCATGGATTTTTAGCGAGCCAAAGAAAGTAAATGATCGATGGTTCTTTTAATTTTAGAGAGTCTGAAAGCATGAAGAAGAGTCCAGTGGGGTCTCTTTTTCATTGATAGTCTCCTATGCCCGACAAAGGTTAAAAGTGTACATAGGAGAGATCTTCCATCCTTTTAGGGGATGGGAGACTTCTTTACGATTGGTAGTCCAATCAGGTTGGAAAAGGTTAAACCTGTACTAATTGGACGGTCATTCAGATACTTTTACGAGCATGAATGGAACCAAGTTTTCTCAACGATCTTTTCTTTATGAGAAGGTTGGAAAAGAGCTTAAAGATAATCCATGGTGAGCTTTTTCATAGAGTTCGGTCCTAATTCCCAGGAAATCATAAAAGGATGCAAAGGGATACGTTCTTGGATTGAATATGTCGAGGTGGTCCTTTTCATTTGGTAGTCTGCACAATCCACAAATGGAGATAAATGAGGCTATGTAAATGCACTTTCCAATACTTTTAATGAGCGGGAAAGGAAGCAAATGTGCTCGACAATATTTTCATTTGATTAGGAGTCAGAAAAGAGCTTAACAGAAAATTTATAATGGTCAACAAAGCAAGGGGGCACTGATGGTGCCCCCTTGCGGGACAATAGACAGTGGTCCAAAGTGGTCATCTGTACAACATGGATGGAGCATATGGCTCATGAGCATGCCAATACATACAAAGGGAGATTCACACGATGGTGCACAAATTGGGTTGACTTCTGGTAAAGGCCCAGAAAATCATAGTGGGAGCACAAGACAAGGGTTTTGAAAAAATATATAGGATGGAAAACCAAACCTGGTGGTGTGAATGGTGTCTCAAATGAACTTTGGATGACTCTGACTAGAAGCTAGTGATGCTGCCCCTAGTGCGGTGGTGCATGGGGAAAAACTAGACCAAATGGAAGCCTATGGGTATGGAGCTAGCTCAACATACACACAAAGTGATCCATGTGGTGACACGCAAAGTGACGTGACTCCAGGAAATGGCCCACGGAATCAGTAGCAAGGGAGGCAGTCTAAATTTCATTTCTCGACCTGGGAGCATTGTGCAACCGGGGAGATACAAAGAGGCCTTGACCTTCATGACAGGTCTGGGGACCTGATGGTATGCTATCCTAGTGCTAGCTAGATCATACGTGTAACATACTGTGTGCATGTGCAGATATTGGTCCTCGTCTGCCGCCAAGTTTCCAGAGGTGGGTGGGACTAGTTGGTGGGCCGGAGGATCCTACAAGGAACCCTCGTAGGGAGTGACGGGAGCTGAAAATTGATTTGCCGCAGGTGGAGTGGATACTAGATGGGATTTATGATGATGGTTGACAATACTTAGACAATGATCTGATTGTTTCCTGCTTCAATGTGCCTCCGCAATGGATTCCTCTGATAAAGAGGGCAGTTGTGTCTTGCGAGTATCTACGCACGAAAGCATGGAGGGATGTTCCTATGGAGGATGATTATTCCATCGAGAAGGAGAAGGACACGAAGCCCGATGATGAGGATGATTTTGGATTTGATTAGCAACTAGTGGGGCTGACCCTAGTGCGTTGGTGCACCTAGGAGTTTTGTATCGTGATGTATACTCAGTTGAGAAAGCATATGTAGCTTCTCCTTTTGTACTAGACATATTTTAAACATGTGATATATATATATATATATTTTGATGCACGTGGATGCGCTTTCATGGTTTTTATATGTGAGTCTTTTTATGATGATAGGAAAAAATGCCTAGTTGATGTATTTTACATATGTATGCATATTTATGTGTGATGCATGATGCAGTTTTTGTATGCTTCCTATATGCGATGATGAATATGCCAATTTAGAATGTCATTAGCCATTTGTTCTGCTACACTATTGAGGTTTTTGGGAACATGTGTGAATGTGATGGATTCAAATGTTCTAACCATCTGTTTAGTGTGCAGGAATTTTCTAAAGAGGCAGCTAAGAGTCTAAGAAGACATCGAGGTGATGAATTCCCAACTAGAGGGTGGCAACCAAGAGGCCAGTGACACCATCGTACTTAGCCTAGTTGTTGGTTGCAATTCCCACAAACATTCCGTCAATATGGATCAACTCATGTGACGGGGAATAGATAACCCATGTAGCTGAGGTGAGGTTTGGAGACCATCTGCTTTCTCCATCAGTAAATCCAATGTAGCCATGTGAGGTAGGATCCATCTGGAGCAATCAAGGAAACAATATATAAGGCTCATTTTAAGAACTGTGTAAAACAAAAAATAACAAATCTATGCTACAAGTAACTCATTGGTGACGTTTTAAGGGTAAAATCTCTTGAGGTAGATCTTGTTGCGAGGGTTCTCAAATATTTGTCCATCAGAGTCAACAAGGATATATACCCCTTTTCCAAGGCAGCGGTGGATGACATATGGGCCATACCACATGGATTCAAATTTTCCTTTCCCCAACTTGTCGTTGGCTTGGTAATAAACCAAAACCATATCTCCTTCGTTGAAGGTGCGAGGGTGGACATGGGAGTCATAATGTGACTTTGACTGGGATTTGGCTGCTTCAATGGATTGGAGACCCGCACGATAGTCTTCATTGGATTTTTCCAAAATGAGGAGGCATTCTTCCAATGGTGAAGTGTCGGGGAGGAATTCAACAATGAGCCAGAGGGAGGGAATCTGGCACTCTACGGGGAGCATTAAATCAATGTTGTGCACTAAACTAAAAGGAGTGAAGCTAGTTCCGGTATTCATGGACGTGCGGTAAGCCCATGGGGTAGAGAACAACATGTGGTTCTAGTTTGTTTTATGGTTTCCTACCATCCTTTGGAGCATGATCTTGATGGTTTTATTGACTGCTTTGACCTGGCCATTCCCTTGGGGTTAGTAGGAGGATGAGAACTCATGATTCAACTTCAACATGGTTGATAATTCAGCCCAAAATACATCTTCAAAATGTGAACCATGGTTTGAGATGTGTTGTTTTGGGGACACCAAAATGTGTGATGACATGGTTGAAGAAAAATCACGTCATTGTTTCTCCTTTGGAATCGAATGTGGGCATAGCCTTGGCCCACTTGGTGAAATAATCAATGACCACAATAATGTATTTGTGGCTGTTGGCAAAGGTAGGGTTGATTGTCATAAAGTCGATTTCCCACTTGTAGAAGGGGCTGAATGTGACCACAGGGTGTAATGGTGCAAGGGGATTCCTTGCCTTTGGGGAAAATAGTTGACAGCTACGGCAGTGTTTGACTACCTCGATGCAATCAGCAAAAATAGACGGCTAGAAGTAGCTAGCACGTAGGATATTTTGGGTAGTTTCCAAGCCTGAGAGGTGGCCACCCCAGGCTCCACTGTGACAGTAGTTAAGGACTGTCTCGACCTCGTCATGGGTGAGGCAACAATGTAAGATGGTGTCGATGCCCCGACGATAAGAAAACATCTCCAATAAGAAGATGATGAGCAGTTTGATGTCAGATGCATCGTCTATCTTCGTAGCTTAAGTGGGCTGCAAAATTCTAGGTGCCTAAGTAAAGAGGGATGCCCCCATACCATGGATCTTTCATGGAGATGATGAATAGAAACTCTTCCAGAAGATTCACTGTGATTGGTGGTGGTGTGGACAATGGGGGTAGATCTATTATTGACACAGCTAGCGCCATTGCCTTAGTTCTTTTTGGTGTGAAAAAATCCAAGTTGAACTCTTGGAGGATGAATACCCATTTCAATGCATGGCCTTGCGATAGGTGGTGGCTCAGGAGGTACCGCATGGGGTTGGAATAGGCCACTACATGGGTATGGTTCACGATGACATAGCGACGTAGCTTTTGGATTGAGAGAACGACAACAAGGGTTGTCTTCTCTTCGGGTGGATATCACAAAGGAGGACCAGATAGCTTCTGGATAATGTAGTAAATTACATGCTCTTGACGAGAATCATCTTCTTGGACCAAAACACCAGCAATAGCAGTTTTGGAGGCCGACACATAGAGGATGAAATCCTAGGTGAAGTTGGGTGTAGAAAGTAATGGTGCGAAATCCATAGCTTGTTTTAGCACATTGAAAGAATCTTGTTCCTGCTGGTCCCATACAAATGAAATGTTAGAATGAAGCAGACATAAGAAAACATGAGCTTTGGTTGCATAATCTGGTACAAAGCAGCAAAGGAAATTGGCCTTTCCTTGGAGACTCTATAGTTGGAGCAAAGTCTGTGGTGGGGGAATGTCAAGGATGGCTTGAAGTTTAAGGGGTTCGACCACCATTCCTTTGTGAGATACGATGAACCCTAATAGACATCCCACAAGGACACAAAAAACACACTTAAGGGGGTTCAAGAGGATTTTGTACTTACGACATCATAGGAAGACTTGTCTCAATTCATTTAAGTGTTGTGATGACTTTTGTGACTGAGAGGTAAGATCGTCTAGGTAGACAAATATTATGTGGACGAGGTCATGGAAGGAATACGTCATGGTGCGCTGGAAAGTGACCCCAACGTTCTTTAGACCAAAGGGCATTACTCGATATGCAAATGTGCCCTAAGGGGTTGTGAAAGCAGTCTTGTAATGATCTTCTCTCTGGATCTGAATTTGGTTGTATCCAGAAAAGCCATCCATGAAAGAGAAGACCTCATGTCTGGCACACACATCAATGATCTGTTCAATGAAGGGTGTTGGGAAGTTGTCTTTGGGACATGCCCATTTCAGACTGCTGAAGTCTATAGAGATGCGAATGGTACCCTTTTTTTTATTCATGGGAACAGGATTTGAAACCCACGTTGTGTAAGCAATGGGGTAAATGAAACCGACTGTGCACAGCTTCTCAATTTCTTCTTTAACCGAGACAACTTTGGAAGGATGGATCGATCATTGCTTTTGATGCAAGGGTACCACGTCAAGCCATGTGTCGATGTGGTGCTCAACAATTGACGGATCCAATCCAGGCATTTCAGTGTAGGACCAAGCAAAGATATCACATAACTCTTGGAAAAGCACTTTGTAGGAAGTGACTTCTTCAAAGAAGCAGGATGCCCCCAGCATGATTTCTTCAACAATATCAGGCTTGGTTGAGATGTTGACTTTAATGGTTGGTGAAATATTGGCCATGTTCCCTTCTTCGAAAGCATCAGGTGCCGGAATGGGATCTTTGAACCAGTCAACTTTCCCATGAATGAAATCCTTTGTCTCAACTGAAAACTGATCAGATGGTGACACTAGTTCTTAGGGAATGAAGAATGAGCAATGGTGCATGTCATCCCAAGGGTATTCAAGAGTGGTTAAGGATTCAAGTATCTCCTCATCATTGCAGAAGCAAGAATGGGACATATCCGAGGGACTATTGGTGATTGCGAAGATAAGAGGGTCTATGGAACTGGACATCATGTAGATGGACATGGTGTCTGAGGAAGGGGGTGGGGGTGGATTTCTTCAATCAGAGTGATCTCAGATTCAATGGCGTGTTTTTGAAGGTTAGCTAGGGTTGTTCAAAACTCGGGCAAGTCATGGAAGTGGTGAGAATAATGTCCATACAATCTGTAAAGGGTGCATGCATGGTTTTTCCTCAAAGACTTGTGTTTCACTATTGGCCCACTCGAGAGGAAAACCATAGGGTTGTTTTTTGTTGAATCCATGGCATCTAAGTGTGCATGGATCATGGGAATCTCAGGGAAGCTTTGAGTTGCATGACCCTATACATCGCATAAAACGCACGGTGGAGTATGCCGGGGTTCAGTTGTCACTTTAGGATTTTTTCCCCTAGCCCTATTTGGGTGAGGTGGAGTTGGTGCTGGTACAAAAGGTGGTTTTTGTGAGCCAGGTCGGGGGTGTGAATCGACTGCAATGGGTTGTACAGGAGTCAATACGACTTGGGCCATTGAAGGTTGAGAAAGTGGGTCAAGGTACCACATGAGAATTCCCAACAAAAAATTGGGTAAGTTTAAAGTGGCCATCACTAGCTTACTTACGATGCCTGATGGGGGAAAAAGAAGGGAATTATATGGACTGGGAAGGAGCCGTAGTAATTCCCTGGTGACTAAATTTGAGGTTGCAGTTGTGGTCGCGGATGGGGTTGCGGCCATAGATGGTGTTGCAATTGTGGTTGGTGTTGTGGCTGTAGTTGGGGTTTCGGTGCAATAGTGCTAGATGAAAGCATGCACAAATCCACAATATCGCTTGGTGTTGGTGGAGGTGGTACAAAGGGGAAGGAAGCCGTCATGGAGGTGTTGGCAAAAAACCAAGGGCCTATGTTCAACAATGAGGGGTTGGTTGTGTTGTTGACGACAATATCATTATTAGGGATGATGTTGGTTGGTGTTGTTTGTCCCTGTGGATCATGGTAAGTCAATTGGTGCAAGGTCACAATCTTCCCCTCATGAGGGAACATCATAAGGCAAAAGACAGTGGATGCCACGACTTTCATAGCATACATGTAGCTATGTTCAAGGAGAAGGTTGTAATCCAATTGAGCATTAATGATTTCTATGTCGATTAAAACTGTCTTACCTGCTAAAGAGATGGGGACATGCGGAAGGATGCCTTGGGCTTTGGTGGGGTGGCCATCATAAGCATGCAATGTAGTGGTGGATGGTTGTAGGATTGGGAACCTAAGTTTTTGCCAGACCAAGATTGACATAACACAAGTGGATTCCCCCTCGTCAACAATGCACTGGTGTACAACCAAATTCCGAATGGATACTGGAATTTGGAAGGAAATGGTTGATGGCATTCGAGGTTCTCCATTGTCCACATCGAAAGTGATCAATTTGGAGTCGAAGGGGTCAATGACACCGAGGGAAGCTAGTAAATATTTATGTTGTGTTGGGCATGTTTTAAGTACCTCGAGAGCGGACATGGTCGTGGGTGATTGGGATAAATCATCGATAATGCTATAATTGACTGCTGCTCTTGCGGTGGTATTGTTGGCAAGTTGCCAAAAGGGGAGCCATGGACCTCTAGCTGCCTCATCCATGGGAGGAGTAGGTAGGTGGGGAGGGACATTGCTAGTGTTGGATGCAGATGTTGCTGATGCATCAATGGTTTTAGTGGCAGAGCCATACTATTTTTTCCTAGTTTATAGGTTGAACTCTTCGGTTGTTACTGCTAGCAGGTGATGTACCCCTATCTCTGCAGGAGGGGGAATAGGGGGAAATGCAGGAGCAGGTTGGGGAAAAGGTGTAGTTTCTACCAATCCTTGGAGTGGTAACAGATTCTGGAGCACCATAGGTGGAGAGCCTGGTGTTGCTGGATTGGGTTATGTTTGGGCTGCCACATTAGTGCCCCACTGGGCTTCGTCATGGAGGTAATTTTTGGTGCGTCCCATGAAAGAACATTCATGAGTGTAGTGCACATATAAACTACACAACTCGCATGGATGGTTGGTTTGCAATGGAGCATTCCATTAAGGTGGGTTAGGTTGTTGGTAGTTTTGGGCTGGCAGATTGGTGCCATTGTGGGGAGGGTTTGGTTGTTGGCCGCCTCTTTGGGGTTGGTTGTTACCCATGTTCCTAGCCTACCTATTTGTTCTGCCCTATCCTTGTTGATTGTTGGGGGAAGTTTGGTCGGGGAAATTTTGTTGAGAAAACACTTGTCCCATGGGTGTTGGTGGAGCTTGGGGGGGGGGCGGGGTGGTTGGGGTGGCCTTCGTAGGTGGTGCATAGTATGCCAGAGGAGCNTCTGGTTGTTTTTCCTGAATATGCTTGTGCTCATCAAGTTGGTGTATGGGATTTTTGGGTTGGTGCAGGCTGCATATAAGAAGTGGTGGCTCCAAAATGAGCTATCATCCTAGAATAGTCGGGTACTAGGTTCTATTGGAAACATTAGGGGTGTTTCCTAGTTTTGGTGGCATCATAGCGGGTACCACATAATACTGTAGGTGTTGCGATACATAACATATGATGCCATTCGCACCATGGGATGCCCCTGGTGCATCACAATGGGAGGTGCCTGCATAGGGGGCGTCTGGAATAATGGTGTATAGATATCTAGACTGGGCATAGATTAAGTCAAACTATTGGGCCTTTGGGATGGACTCTTTCTCGGTTTGGGGATGTTCGGAGGCAACTTCCTTGGCGATGGGTGGTAGTAAGGTTTTCAAGAACCAGTCAAGAAAAATCTTGTCATCAAGCTTGATTTTACACAAGCTGCGATGTCATCGCCACTCATGAATGTGGTTGGTTATATGGGTCGCAGTGTTGTGGTGGCAATATTGAAATATTTCTATACCCTCATCATAGCGGACAGGAAGTTGGAAATATTGCAGGAACATGAAGGCTAACGAGTTGAAATCTGGGTATGAGGCTTGAGGTAGCTCAATGTACTATTTGGCTACGACACCTGTGAGGGTACGTTGGAACAACCTGAGTCTTATAGAGTCATCTACGACGTTGTTTGATGAGCATCATAGATGAAACATCATTATGTGGTTTTGGGGGCACTCCCCTACCTTCCCTTCAAACTTTGGAATGTATGATGGGATTTTGGTTGGCATGGGAGTCCAATGGGCTTGATGGCAGATTGGGTCATTGGTTAACCTGGCCAAGTCAGGAAAATTAAGGTGAGCCATGAATGGGAGGTTAGACCCAAGGTTAGTGTGGGAGGGACTGACAATGGCATTGGGGTTTATAGGAATGTGATGGCCCCGTATGACTGGGGGTACCTGTGGCTGAATTCCTGCAAGAGGGATAGTCGACACAGTCATGGAAGGGCCACTAGCCCCAGGTATGAGAGGTGGAATAGAGGGAATGGTTAGTATAGGTGTAGGTCCGGTACTAAGGGGTAGCTAACTTATGATAGTATGCATAGGAGTGCTAAGACCACCAATAGGGGTGTTGGTGGTGATGTGAGGCATGGACGTGGGTGTGGGTCCACTGTCGACCACTCCTCCAAAGAAAGGATCCGTGTTTGCACCAGCCATGGGGATAGACGGTGCAGTATGAAAGTTTGGCTTAGATGGGTATGAATCTGAGTCAGAGTCAGAGGTTGTGTGGCCTTTCGACAGTGTAGACTGTTGTCAAGAATGGTCTCGATGGTGCTGGTTTAACAGTCCAAACTGAGGGGACTTCCCTATGAGACGGGAGGAGGAGCGTGGTGGATCAATTGTGTCTATTTTGTAGTAACCGGTAATGAATATCTGGACCCCATTTTAATGGTTTCCTAGTGGCTTATAGGTGGTCTTTAGGCCACCAAGACTACCAGAATACAATGCTTGGATTTTTTCTCACATGCATTACTAGTCAATCGGTATGGGTCGTTGTCCCGTTTCACTTGGCGGGTCCTCTCATTGGCCAACTAATTTGGGGTTCCTATGGTACTCCTCATAATAAGTTTTAGGGCATAGCCCAAGCACTTCCCATAGTTTATGGCGATCAGGGACTTATGTAGTAAGGAAAAATCCCTAGCTACGTGCATAAGCACCTGCCCTTTCATTTATAGGAAGGAAGGGTAGAGTCTTTGTGGATGAAGGAAAATTGCAATGAAAGGCTAGATGCAAATCATGGATAACCTGCAATAAACCATTAGAAGACAAAGCAAATGCGAAACATCTGCAACCTACAAATTAAACAAAAAACATGAATCATTATACCTTCCTATCTGGTAAAGAGGGCCACCATGCTGAAACTCGGAAGTTGCCTCTCCACAGGCTAGGAATGGGTGGAGATTTGGCTCAACACACCAAGGGAATGAGAAAATGGAGGAATGGATTTGTGGGGGATGAATAGCTTAAGAGTGAAAGGTCTCTCAAGGTACTCATACAGGAATTATGATGACAAGGAGAAGGAATCATGTAACCTATGCTTTCCCCTCAAAGGCTCCAAAAACATAAAAAAGTGCTTAAAAACCCATAAAAGAGCCCAAATAGCTCACAAAGGGGCTAAAGCCTTCAAAAAGGGGCCAAAACCCCTAAAAGGGGCCTAGAAACCCCAAAAGAGCTAATAAAGGGGCGAAAAGGGCTTAAAACCCTAAAAAGGGATAAAAACCCTAAAGCAAAGAACAAAGCTATAAATAAAGGGGTGGGGGTAAATAAGGGTTATGAAATGGATGTCTTCATGTGGTGTAGGCCATATGGAGCAATTCGGGTAATTTTTTGGGTTAACAGGAAGAATCTATGTTTTAGATATGTATATTTGTTAAATATTCTTTGCGATTTGATGGCTGCAAAAGAATGCAATTTGAGATCTGAATACATGTCATTTACTATATGTGTTTTGGTTTGGAAGACTCTGTGTTTGAGGTCTGTATATATGTTAAATAATATCTGTGTTTTGACCTAGAAGGACTACGAATTTTCATATGTAAATGTGTTGATTATGATCTATGTTTTGATATGGAATGACTCTTATTTGAGATATGGATATATATTAAATATTAGCTGCATTTTTAACCTGGAAAGACTCTGACTACATCTGAATTGTGGCCTGAGTAGTTTCAAATGTTGTATAAATGTTTTTCCTATATATTGCATTTTGGTCGATATTTTGAGATGTTGAGTGTTGGATCAATAGAGTGTCAAGCTCTGTATAAATGTTTCTATTTAGCGTTCTGATCTAGCTTATAAGATGACAAATTTCAGATATGAGAGATCTACACTTGGTATGATCCACATCTTAAATAAAACAAAGTCGAGTTCTAAATATTGTAGGACCTATGAGAGAATTTATCAAGGAAAGGTTGGGTTATCCCAAAGGGAGATCAACCCTTGTAAAATGCTATAATTATTTTGTAAATTCTATCTTTTTGTGTTCTCGATTAACTGCAAGTTAATTCTATGTTTTATTTATTTATTTTATAACTGAGTGGTTGAAACTTAGATCATGTTAGGAATCTTGGGAAAGGTTTTAGATTTATTCTTTACCTTATTGGATTCCTCTCCCAGCCCGAGGGTGAATCTAGGAAGAATAACATATGCCAAATAGAGTTAATGGTTGGGAGGAAAGTCGTACGCATTCTTTCAGTCGCACAAGTCAATTTCAAACTAGAGTGATATCTATAATGGTTAACTTTGTTTATGGAAATATTTTATAATGTTTCAAGCTTATTATGTAGCTTACATATTTAGATTTATAATTTGATTTATCGTACTATTATGTACATTGAATTAGCATGAATTTTAAGTGGTGGTTTCACAAAATGTGTTCCAAGGGTGGAAGGAATTGGACTAATTCTTGGAAAACAAGTGTAGAGAAAATCAATTTGTATATGTACATAATTTGTAAATTAGTTTATTTTATCATCTAAAGTCATCTAACCTTGTTGTTTGCTCCTCAGCTGACTCAAGAGACTCATACTCCACCTCCGACGATGGTGCTTAGGAGATCAAGTACAATATATGGTATCTTGAGAAGGAGTGTGTTAAGCATAACTAAAGGACATGGTTAATATTTAATTGTCATGGTCATGCAACTAATATAATGTTGGAGCCTTATAATATTTTTTAGTGAAATTTTCTTATGTGAGTTAGCATTGGAGTGATTGTATTTTGCAGGATATTAATCTTTAAAGAATGATTATGGTTAAGTAATCAATGAGTTTAAATTAATTGGTGTGATTGAACAGAATAAAAGAAGAAAATCTATATTGCACACCCCAAGAATATGTTAGTTTTATAAGTATGTTAGATACGGTATCAGAGATCATGTTACAACACTGGGGCCTATATGGGCTGAACATTGAGGTACAAATTGAGCGAACTAAGAATTGAGTTGTTGCAGAAAACAATATGATAATATCATGGAAGACTTCTTTGATGCATCTTGTGACAACTATATTCTTACAGTGAACAACAAGTATATATATAATTTAGTGTTTGAAATGAATATTGTTGTGTGGATGCATGCCTGAAGATGGGTCCACTTTTTTGTGCCATTATATAAATCCAAAACACAAGTCCGAAATAGAAATCCATAATTCATACGCGTTATTGATGGTTTTGTTCGAGAAAAACCCGAGCCTAAAATCGAAGCAAAAGATCGTTAGACTATATCACAAGTGTGATATATCACACATGTGTTTTGAAAGAGTTACAAATCACAGGTGTGATATATTGCGGGCATGATATGTTGCATGCATGATATATCGTAGGTGCAATTTGTAAAACTTAAAAAAGAAACACAGGCCCATGACCTATATTTGTTTATTTTGCATTGCAGGATGTGAAGAATGGAAGGGAGATATATGGGGAAGGAAATTTAGCTTGCATGTGATTTGGAGGGAGTATTTTGAGGGAGGAGATTGACAAGGATGAATGCAATGGAAGGTAAGAATTGCTTTGATTTTTTGGTTTTGGATTAGGAAAGAATTGCTTTGATTTTTTGGTTTTGGATTAGGTAAGAATTGTTTTGATTTTTTTCTTTAATTTAATAAATTTTTAATTACAACAAATAATGAAATATTAATTCATTTTAAAATTTGTTGTTTTTATATTAACATACAACACAAATCCTCAAGAAAATGTCCAAAATCAAACCACCAATAACCCAAACCCAAAACCAAATCCAAACACCGAACACATGGAGGAGGAACACGATAGGAATTATGAAATTCTTGCTCATTTGGGTGCATTGAGATGCCTTAGTTCACTTTTTAGAAGGGGAGACCACACAAGACGATCATTGGGAGAGATACTAGATAACATTACAAATACAATTTCCAATTCCTAGGGAGCACTGTACAACATTAGGTCCTAAATGGATTCCCAGAGGAAATACTATTCCATTGGGATGAGCTACAAAGATAAAAGCAATTAAAGACAACAAAAGAACAATTTTTTTCACTATTCTAGGACCCTAGCACTGGATTGTTTCCTCCCACTAGTTGGCCACACATTTCTATAGACTAGTGCATAGAACCAAATATTAAATCTAACTGGATGGATCATTGGTACATGGTATTCAATAAAGATCCTCATGGGAATAGATACACCCCATTCTATTTCCTCAGGAAATTGTATTTTGAGTTTATATTTTGTAAACATGTAAATTACTTCAATATTTTAGAGTTTCGAGGGGTAGGACATGGAATTCCCCAAGATATGAAAGGGGCAAGGTCTAATCCAAACTATGTGTGACAACCTCCACGCACACCAAACCCCCCTCGGTTATATCTTCCTTTAGGTCTCGTGATTGCTGACACACATGAAGAATTATTTGATTTGGAAGATACATTGCTTTGACATGGGACTGATGTCGATGGCAATGTAGGATAAGGGGTTGGCACATCTGGGGCTCGCACATCGAGGGCTAGAACATCACACACAGAGGATCCACTTAGGTCTCTAGACCCTACTAGATATAGAGATCACACTGGACATGCAGAGGGTTCATAGCATAACATCATGTCGCATCCTTGCACAACTTTTTGAAACATATGATATGGGTCTTATTCAGAGTTTCACGGTGATGGGATACTCCAATATGTAAGTCAAACTCGTTCTTCACATATTTTATTATTTTTTATATCACATTGTTCAATTTTTCATAAATTATTTATATCTTAAGTATCTAACAATTTATGTGAACACATTTACAGCTGGTGTCCAATGCTAGCCCAAAATCCCATACTCTTCCCGTTGATGCTAATGATATGGATGCAGCGGTCAATGATGCATATGATTTTGGTGCTTCGCCATTACTTGTTAGAACATTACCTTTTGATTTATCATCATGGTTTACATATGTATAGTAGCAATTGGCACATTTAATACACCTTAATATTGATACTATATATTTTATGTAGGGTGGGCACGATGAGTATGTTACATTTGAGATAGGTTCGTCACAGATAGAGAAGGATTCACAAATACATGTATGATTTTAATTATACTGTTAATTATGCTTTTAATGATTCAACATGTACTTTTCTAATTATTTGAAATTGTCCAATTGTATATTTATGTTTTTTTTTATGTAGGAACATATCTTCAATAGAGTTTCCCACCAAGCGGCCTTGCTCGCTGATGCATGTGCCCATCCTTTTAGGCTCATGTCAATTGTTTCATCCACTAGGGACCCACCTCTGCACGTCCCCCAAGTATATGTATGTCTTGCTTATCTTGTATCTATGTTTCCCCAATTGTCCCTCCATGTAGTATAGTTTTGTTTGTACATGAAAGTATCTTTTTAGTGCACCCATTGATTTGTTGGCATTGAAATATATATTATTTTATGCAGCTTTCTAGTGAGCGAATGGTGCTTGAGAGAACCTAATAGGGGCCAATGGTCACCCACCTCTCCCCCCCAGGTACATGTACGTCTCTCTTTCTTTGAAAAAGTCATTGTCCCTCCATGTAGTATAGTTTTCTTTGTACACACAAGTATCTTTTTGGTGCACCCATTTATTTGCTGACATTGACATATATTATTTTATGCATCATTCTAGTGAGCTAGTGGTTCTTGAAGAGCACCCAATCAGGGTCACTGGTCACCCACCTGTCCCCCCCCAAGTACATGTATGTCTCGCTTTCTTTGAAAAAGTCATTCTCCCTCCATGTAGTATAGTTTTATTTGTACATGCAAGTATCTTTTTGGTGCACCCATTGATTTGCTGACATTGGCATATCTTATTTTATGCAGCCTTCTAGTGAGCGAGTGGTTCTTCAAGAGCACCCAATCAGGGTTGTTGCTC